>CAXAKX010000837.1:0-16521 GCA_963969525.1 Ontholestes murinus
GGGGGTATAGAAGGGCTAGATGTTCCAAGGACGAGAGTATTAATAAACAGGGGATAGCATTAATGGAATGGGCAAAAGAACAAGGGCTGGATTTGTTAAATGGGTGTGCAGATTGGGATTGGGACGGTGAATTTACCTCCATGGGACCAAAGGGCTAGCTCGGTCATTGACTACATACTAGTAAATGACGAAATCAGAGATGAGGTCGAGGAGTTTGTTGTCGAAAGCAGAATGGGTTCCGATCATATGTCAGTAACAGTAAAGGTGGGGCGATAACATGACGGAGAGTAAAAGGGCAGAGTGGTTGAGATAGGATGGTGTTGGTCAAAAAAGGCATTGGAGTCAAGATATCCACAGTAAATTTTAAGGGAGTGGAAACAATGGGCCAACTGATGAAAGTAATTACATGCGCAATGTCAAAAAAACGGAATGGGACTAAATATGAGGCGCCCAATTGGTTCGACGAAGAGTGTAGGAGGATAAAGAGTAATGTGAGGGAGACTGTACGTGAATGGAGAATGGGAAGAGGGTCAATGAATAAGATAAAAGAAGCAGAAACTGAATACCAAAGGGTGTGCAAGGTTAAGAAGGAGTTATGGACAAAAGAAGAGATAGGTAAAGTAAAGAAACTACAAAGGGAAAAGGAACTCTGGGACTATATAAAACAAAGGTCTGTACACACGAAAAATACCGGAGGAGGGATTGAGGTGGCCAAGTGGAAGGAGTATTTCGAAGGGCTGCTGAGTTCAACAAGTGGTAAAGCGGAAGAAATGAGTACAAGACGTGTAAGCAGTGCTGAGGAAAAATTTCACGTTAGGAGAGTTGGAGAGAGCATTACGGTGCATGAAGAGAGGTAGAGCAGCTGGTCCGGACGGGATTAAGGTGGAGGCGTGGCAGTAATGTGGTTATGAAGGTCAACAAAAAACACTGGATATTATAAACAAAATATGGAAGGGAGAAGAACCATTTCCGGATGATTGGAGGGAGGGCAGTATAGTGCCCATATACAAAGTAGGGGAATCCAGCAAGCCAGATAGTTACAGGGGCATAAAATGCATGGACTCACTGTACAAGGTAGTGATGTGCATGGCGAAGCAGAGATTGGAAGAGGAAACGGAGGAAAAGTCCTGGCTTCCTGAGGTTCAAGCTGGCTTTAGAAAAGGGAGGCCGACTACAGAGCAAATAGCTACACTGAACTGGGTGATTGAAAGAGCACTGAGTAAGAAAGGCGGCGTATGACTCAGTAGATAGAAGAATGCTTATAGAATGCATGAGAAAAAAGGGTGTGTCGGAATGTTTGGTGAACTGGATAGAAGAGGTGTATAGAGAAACTTGCTGTAAGGTAAAAGTGGAAGAGAATGTGTCTGAACGATTTAGAGTAAGGCAAGGACTAAGACAAGATTGTCCCCTGAGTCCCCTATTATTCAATTTATATGTGGCAGATATGGAGAGAGTTTTAGAACTGGGACAAGCAGGGGGAGTAGTAATAGGTACATCCAAAATTTGGAGCCTGGCCTACGCAGATGACGTGGTAATGTTGGCTAAATCGCAAATGGCAAGAGATGAGTAAAAGGCTTGAAAGGTATTTTGACAGAAGGAAATTGGTTATGACTGTGAAGAAAACAAAATGGATGATATATCGGAATGTGGGAAGAAAAGGGAAAGTAGATGAATTGGTATGGAAGCGAGAGCGTGTGGAAAGAGTGAAAGAGTTCAAATACCTAGGCTTTATATTCTCGGAAACGGGTAGTAAAGTAGGGCATATTGAATAAGTTTGTAAGAAAGCGATGGAGCGGTTAAGGAGAACGTGGGAAGTTGCGCTAGGAAATAATGTGAGAATGCAAATGATTTGGTGGAATGCATACGATATAAGTGTGGAGGAAAAGGTGTAAAGGTTGCAACTGCAGTACCTCAAAAGGTGCATAGGGTTGGAGAGGACCACACCCGGATACGTGGTGCTGCAGGAAGCAGTGGCGTGTATGGCAGCAAAGAGAGTGGTGAAGTTTGAAAGGAGACTGAGTGAAATGGAGAATGGAAGATTAGTGCAAGAAATTTGGAAAGTATGCTACAGGGAATGGGAACAAAAGCATGAGAGTATGAAATGGATGCAAAAGAGAGCAAAGCTGTATGAAAGAGCTAGAATGTCTGTGATGTATGTAGAGGAAAAGTTAGGGCGTGGTCAGAAGTTAGAAGAAGAAGTAGTAGAAAAACTAAGGGCAGAAGAACTACAAAGTCGGCAAAACAAAATAGCACAGAGTCGGACCTGCCCGAACTACAAAAACCTGCAAGTTTTCGGAACGACCCCGCCCTACTTTGGCCTACAGAATAGAGAGGATGAGAGAATGCTAGCTAGGCTAAGGTGTGGAAATGAAGAAAGAGGAAGAAAGGTATGGGTGGGAAAGGAGTATATGGTGTGTGGATTTTGTACTAGGGGACCCGAAAGTATAGGAGCATTGGTTGTATGAGTGTATTGAGGGACCTAATTTTAAGAGTAAGAGTTTGAATGAGGTGTTGTGTGAGAGTGGAAAAGGGATTGAAGAATGCAGTGAATTGATGAGAATGAAATCAGGGAGGTGTAGCTAGAAGCAAAAGTAAATGGTTACTTCAAGAATTATAATAGTTTTATGTATTTTTGTTTAGTTTTACTATTATTTCATTGTTTATTGTACAAATGTATAAGTTTATAGGCTGGAATGGAATGCCAAATAAAGGTTATATATATATATATATATATATATATATATATATATATATATATATAATATGCTAAAATCCATGCAGGATCAAATTATCGGCCTTAAAAATAAAATATTACCTTTAGAAAATAGTATTAAGGTAGTCAAATCTGAAATTGATCAATTAAAAACATTTAGGAATGGAAGTGAAATCGATGAAACTGAGGATCGAAATGAAAAAGCGCATAATGTTATACATTTCATAATAAAATATATTAAAATACTTTAGTTCGTTGTAGAAAATTAAATAATAAATTTAAAAATACGAAAAAATTTCGTGAATCTACAACAGTGAGTCTTACTAAGACTATAAAACAAATTAATTTTGAAACAACTACTTCTCTAGCTAATACTTCGACAGACATTGAATGATACAAAAGTAATTATTTACTTATGTTACTAGTAAAAAAATATATGTAGGGTGGATGGGTGGCCTCTATCCCAACTTCTAATCTACAAAATACGCGCGAAAGTTTGACTAAAATCATTATTATTTATCATTAGATTACAATTTTAATTTTTGACTAGTTTTTAATAAATTCTGTTGAATTTTATGTTTATGTTGTTAAAACTGGAGGGTGGGATATTGGCCACCCACCCACCCTACTTATAATTATTGATTTAACCTACAATCAGTGTTGAAGTTATATTCTTTAATATGAACAACATTTCTGCCAATGATTTTTGAAACCAACACATTGACAGTGTTTATAGTAACGAAATATATATCAAGACTGGGTGGGTGGTCCCTATCCCACCCTCCCATATTTAAAATACGGGTGAAAGGTTGAACAAACTTATTAATATTTATTTGTCCATTAATTTTAAATTATTAAATAGTTTTTAATAATAAATTTGAATGAATCCTATGCTTATGTTGCTAAAACTGGAAGGTAGGATAGTGGTCAACCACCCACCCTACTTATATGTACAAATTTGAGAGTGTTGAATTTAAATTCTTTTTAATATCAACTCTTTCTGTAAATGATTTTTTGAAATCAATACACTGACAGTGTTTATGGTATAAAATATATATGTAGGGTGGGTGGGTGGCCTCTATTTCATCCTCCAATATATAAAAAAACGGGCGAGAAATTTACTAAAAGCATTATAATTTATCATTAGATTTTAATTTTAATTTTTGACTAGTTTTTGGTAATAAATTCTGTTGAACCCTATGCTTATGTTGTTAAAACTGTAGGGTGGGATAATGGCCACCCACCCACCCTACATATATTCTTTCATTTAAGCCGAAATCAGTGTTAAAGTTATAATTTTTAACATCAACAGAAATTCTGCAAATGATTTTTTTTAAAGTAACATAGTGACAGTGTTTATATTAAAAACATATATATGTAGGGTGGATGGGTGACCTCTAACCTACACTCCAATCTATGGAATACGTACGAGAATTTTACTAAAAACATTATTACTTATCATTAGATTTTAATTTTAATTTTTTACTAGTTTTTAATAATAAATTTGATTGAATCCTAGTTTTATGCTGTTAAAACTGGAATGTGGGATAGTTTATTTCTTGATTTAAGCATTAGACGACAGTGATTGTAAGAAAAATTTAAATGTACGGTGGGTGGGTATCCTCTATCCTAGGCTCTAGTCCATGAATTTTAATAAAAACATTAATAATTACAAGATTTTAGAAGTAAAATTCTATAACATCAACAGCCTTTCTGCAAATGATTTTTGAAATCTATACAGTGACAGTGTTTATAGTATAACAAAATGTATATGTAAGGTGGGTGGGTGGCCTCTATCACACCCTCTAATCTAAGCATTATTATTTATCATTAGATTTTAATTTTAATTTTGACTACTTTTTAATAATAAATTTGATTGAATCCTATATTGTTAAAACTGGAGGGTGGAATAATGGCCACCCACCCATCTTACATATATTTCCTGATTTGGGCTTCAATCAGTGATAGTGTTTATAGTAAAAAAAATATATGTGGGGTGGGTGAGTCACCTCTAATCCACCCTTTAATCTATGAAATACGGGCGAAAGGTTGTCTAAAATCATTATTATTTATCATCAGATTTTAATTTAAATGTTTCACTAGTTTTTTGTAATAAATTTTGTTAAGGTTGAAAAGGTTTGAATTCACAAAAAATGTGTTCTTCCATTCTCACCCTCTATTCGTCTGGCAAAAGTTCTGCTCCACGAAGATTTTCTTGATAAATATTTATCAAATAATTTACCAAATATGGTCTTTTTTGTCCCAAAAAGAGATTATGATTTGACACTACGTGTCATTATAATAAAATATATAAGTCCTTTACGTTGTAGATAATTCACTAATAAATAGAAAAAACACGAAAATATATTCGTAAAATCTACAACAAATGAGTCTTATTAAGACTACAAGAACAAATCACTTTTGAAACAACTACTTCTCTAGCTAATACTTCGACAGACATTGAACAATACAAAAGTAATTTGCGTGTTACAAAATAGCAAGGCTATCAAAGCAACACTAGTTTGAACGTATTTCTTTCTGTAAAATGAACTAAAAATGATTGAATGTACGTTAAAATAGTTTGTGAGTAACTATACTATGGTAATTTGGAAAAAGAAATGAATTTAGGTTGATGTAATTAAAAATAAATTAGCATAAGCAATTAAATAATTCAATACTCAATTTTATAACCATCTGTAGACACGTGTTTCGATATTTCAATCTCAATTTGAAATATCGAAACACGTGTCTACAGATGGTTATAAAATTGAGTATTGAATTATTTAATTGCTTATGCTAATTTATTTTTAATTACATCAACCTAAATTCATTTCTTTTTCCAAATTACCATAGTATAGTTACTCACAAACTATTTTAACGTACATTCAATCATTTTTAGTTCATTTTACAGAAAGAAATACGTTCAAACTAGTGTTGCTTTGATAGCCTTGCTATTTTGTAACACGCAAATTACTTTTGTATTATTCAATGTCTGTCGAAGTATTAGCTAGAGAAGTAGTTGTTTCAAAAGTGATTTGTTCTTGTAGTCTTAATAAGACTCATTTGTTGTAGATTTTACGAATATATTTTCGTGTTTTTTCTATTTATTACGTGTCATTATGTTTGAGCTAATATCAGTGTTGAAGTTAGATACTTTAACATCAACAACCTTTCTGCATATGCTTTTTGAAAGCAACGCAGTGGCAGTGTTTATTGTAAAAATATATATAAGTATGGTTGGTGGGTAGCTTTTTTTCTACCCTCTAATCTATGAAAAATACGCGAGAAATTAGTTAGAAGCATTAATATTTATTTATTTCGATTTGAATTTAATTTTTTACTAGTTTTTATAATAAATTTTATTGAATTCTATATTTATGTTGTTAAAACTGGAGGGTAGGATAGTAGACAACCACCCACCCTACATATATTTATTGATTTCAGCTTTTTTATTAAATTAATATATCTCGGTTATTATGACAGATAGAAAAGAAACTATAAAGGACTAAGTTGTAGATAATTTTACGCAGATTAGTAAAATATATTCAGAAATATAATATAATATAATATAATATAGTCATTTCAATTAAAAACGGCACTTAATAAATACTTAAAACAATTGACATGCACTGGTCAGAAATAAAATAGCAACTCTTCAAACTTAAGCTGAAGAATCGCTGTTTAAAAAAATATATATAAAAAAATAAACCTCAAGAGGGATTGTCTTAAAATTTAAGTAAATTAAATACAAGCAACAAAGAACTAGCATTACTGTGTGGAATAGTTTATTATAGTACGCTAATACGAGGTCTGATTACGCTGACGATCTTCAACTCTTCTACACTCTTCAACTAAAACATTAAGTCCCCATTATCGAGCCTTGGGGCACGTAATGGCATAATGAGGTGAAATATTGGACGCCGTCAGGTGATCGCCTGTTCGCGCCTTCCGTCCGAGAAAAAAAAAACAAACAACCAAGAGGCTCGCTAATTAAAACGGCACGCTCCGCGAAAGCCAATTAATGGAGTGAAACTTATAACTTAATAATCGCTTACGTAAAACTAATTAAGCTCAAGCTCGGGTGGCAACGGGCGGATATATTATTCCGTTCGCGCCAGCTTGCGCCCAACACATACACACACACACTTACACATTCTGCATGGATGTGCACTTTCTTTTCCGAATATAAACCCGCCACCAAAAAAAAGGATAACCTCGTTGATTGGCCCAGAATATTTCACATTTTATGTCAATGAGATTCACGTCAGGTGTTTTATTTACATTTAAAGTTTATTAATTTAAAATAACCGCGATCGTTAAACTTTTACTTAAATAGCGCTTTTTTTTGTTGTTATTAAAAAAATTTCCGTTTTCACCGGCCGGTGAATATTCAAGTCGTTCGGGCGTTAATTAAAAATTATATTTATTGGAGAGATGACCATTTTGGTTCTTCAGACTTCATATTAGGCACTGTTATGAGAGTCAATGTCATCATCAAAAAATATTTTCTGTCTAGGAAATTTTAAATTAAAATTTTTTAGATACAGATACAAACTACTGTCATGATTGAGATGGAAAGAGACACCTTAGTTTATTATTGAGGATGGCTGTAACTTACTAATAGAACACACTGCCAAAATTATATCTATGATTTCTTCATATCTATGGTTTTCTGAAAAAGCTCAGTTTTCTGAAGATTATATTGTTTCATCAAAAATCTTTTTTTGATGAAGTATCAATGTATCTGTAGGATGGGTGGGTGGCCTCTATCTCACCCTCTAATCACTACAACATACGCCAGAAATTGAATAAAGTAATGATTCTGTTCACCTAATTTAGCATACAAAATGTATAAATAAGTGTTTTAAATTCCGTAATTAATTTAGTAAAACTTTTGCGTATGATGTAGTGATTGGAGGGTGGGATAGGGTATGTTCAAAAATATATGTAGTATGGGTGGGTGTCCTAATATCCCACCCTCCAATTACAATAATATTAATCCATCAATCACAATTTACTGATTATATTTCTATTAGAAATTTGTATTTAAAGAGGTATAAAAACTTATTCATCGATTAAAAATATTTACGAACGTAATAAATACTTCAACAAAATTCTCGTGTATAATTTAGTGATTGGAGGGTGGGATGGAGGCCACCCACCCACCCTACATACAAAAATAAACACCATTCTCTAAAAGAATCTTAGTTTTACTAGAATTAAAAAATTATTTAGTGTTGATTTTATCAATAAATTACCACCGCGCACATCTGATTATGTTTAAAAATATATATAAAGTGATCTCACCCTCTAATCACTACAACATAAATTGATCCCTAACTAAATATAGATTGCATTTTTTCACCTTCCACAAAACTGTAAGAAAATAATTTAATAAATTACTGAAATGTCACGTAAATAACCAAAACTTTTAACAAAACTCTCGCGTATGATGTAGGGATTGGAGGGTGAGATAGAGGCCACCCACCCACCCTACATATACATTAACACATCACTTACTAATAGCGTTTTAATTTCCAGCAAAATAAAAAGTAAAATTGTGTCGATGGTGTTAATAAATTTAAAAGTCTGTTTTTGATTATGTCTGGAAATATATGTAGGGTGGGCGGGTGGCCACTATCCACCCTCCAATCACTACAACATAAGCCAACATTTTACTGATAAATAAATTATATTTTCACAACAGATTCGTATTTAAAACAAAAATTATAAAACCTGATTGATCCTATTAAAATTTTTATTACAATCGTGTGAACGTAATCAGTATTTCAACAAACTCTGCGGTGTGTTGTAGTGATTGGAGGGTGGTATAGTGGCCACCCACCCACCCTACATATGCATTGGTGCTTTAATCACTGATAGTATTTTATTGTGTAGAGTACTGAAAAAAAAAATATGAGGTGATGTTATTAATAAATTAAATTAGGTTTTATAGTGTATATTGGAAAGTCTAGAGTGGATGGGTGGTTTCTTTGTCCATCCATTAATCATTATTAATTAGGTCATTAAAACAAACATAAAGGCAAACACTGTTCTTAATTAATTAATAACATTAAAGTAGAATTAATTTTTAATCCTTTAATATTAAAACACTGTCAATAATTGTAGTAGTTATGTATATATAGGGTGGGTGGGTGGCCTCTATCCTACCTTCCAATCTTTAGAACATTCGAGAGGGTTTAACCGAATTTTTAAATACGTTCGTACCATTGTAGCAGCTTTTAAAATAAATTTATCAACACGTTAATTTTTACGTTATAGAAATATAAAGTTTATTTCAGAAAAAAATCATTATACGTATGATATATTGATTAGAGGGGGTAGAGAAAGTACCCACCCACTCATACATATGTATTCTATTCACAAATTAAATTTATTAATAACATCAATTCAAAATTATTTTTATTATTCTGGACACTAAACCACTATCAATGATTGAAGTATCAGTGCATATGTAGGGTGGGTGGGTGGCCACTATCTCACCCTTCAATCAGTACATCGTACGCAAGTGTTCTGCTAAATCATTTACGAAATTTAAAACCCTGATGTAATTTTCACAGGTCTTTTTTAAGCAGATAAATTCTTTAAATAATTTTCACAGATTGTCTTTTTTTAATTGATAAACTCTTTCAATATACTGTATGTGTTAACAGATTTATTATTTTGTATATCTTTGGTGTACGATCACTGAAATAATGGTCTTTCCACTTTTATTAACTATTCCACTTCGTGTAGATACTCGAAAACAAAATTGCGTCACGAGAAATAATAGTTTAGGAAGAGAAAATGCATTCGGTGGTTTGAACAGTTGGAAAAAATTATTCTCCAAAGGAATCAACTTCAGATTTTCAAAATATATTTAGAAATAATACAGTTTTAATATTTCATTGCAATCATTACTCTTCCAAACTCGGAAACAAAATGGCGTCACGAGAAAATCTAATTTAGGACGAGAAAATGCATTCAGTGGTTTGAACAGTTGTAAAAAACTAATCTCACAAGGAATTAACTTCAGATCTTCAAAATATATTTAGAAATAATACAGTTTTAACTTTTCGTAGCAATTATTACTATCCAAACTCGAAAACAAATCCAAATGGGATATTTTAATTTAGGTGAAGAAAATGAATTCCAGTATTGTTCATTTCGTGTCTTTACGGCCTTGACGATGATGTCTCCCTCGATCAGTGCCTTTGGCCCCAAGGTCCTCATGCATCTGTCGAAATCTACAGTCCATCTCCTGAACTCTTTATCAAAAGAGCACTTCTTCTCGCTGGTTTTACCGAATCTCTCGATACAATTTCTCGCTCGCAATTCAAATTTATCACAAGACCATTCCGAAAATTTTGGCAAAAAACAGAAGGTTACACTCGCTTCCTGTTTTTATTCCGGCGTATGGTCAGCCCAGTCATGCTCAATTTGATGACTGAGGCACTGCATCTTACAGTTCTTCTGCCGCAGCGCATACAGCCTTCTGTCTATGCTTATGTAGTCCTTGGCTGTATGTCCATAGCCTTTCTTTCCTGGATCTGTCAGTTCGAGAAACCGTTCTATATTTTGCCGAGGCCCAAGAGTCTAGCTATGCTCTCGCTCGTACTTTTGTTTCTCGAGATTTTCAAGTTTATTTCAATTATAACTATTATAACTTTAATTCCTCCAACTTTATCCAGGGCTTTTCCTAGTGCCTCCTATACCTCCTCAGCTGTGCTATCCTAGTATTGTCCCTTCACTTCTGTGCATGCCAGGCTACCGGCTCTGAGACGTGCGGCGTTGGGCCCAAGGATTTTGTTTTCAACAACTATCGTAATATAATATTGGTACCAACCAAAAAAGCTGACCCTATGTGAATTGAAATATTGGCGAGGCCTTCCCATCAGGAAGTTAGCTACTTAACCTTATGGTCACGTTTTTACCTCGGGTTGTAATCCTTGCAATAAACCTATACTTAAACTAATATTACCTGCACTGTAATCTCTGTTCGTGGCCTTTTCAGGCGTACCTCTGATAAAAACCATAGAGTTTAATACCAAACTCCATTACATAAAAAAGCATCGAGAAAATATAGATTTCGATATCCATGCTGAAGCTGTGACTTTTGAACGGTTCAGCTATTTGTTTTAAAGCAGTTCTTGCTTACTCAATTCTGAACCTAATCTCCTGTGATTGGTCCAAATCCGCATTGATCGTGGTTCAAGTAGGCAAACTGTGATACCCTCTTTATTAATGTATTGTTAATCATTAGTTTGCATTTTTTCATTTGCTCCTTTACTAATTACCATGAATGTAGTTTCACTAATGTTACTTTAAGTGCAAAAGTGCAAGATGGAAGGCAAAACGTCAATTCGAAGGCCAAGAGAGTGTTGGAATGATGATGTCGAAGAAGACGCAAAAATGTCCTAAAGTGCATCTTATATTCTGTTCATTAGTTCGTCTAAGCTGTTCATTCCATCGGTGAATATCATAGAATTATCTGCGTATCGAATGTTGTTTAATCGTTCTTCATTCACTAGGATTTTTATGTCGGTATTCTCAAGGGCTTCTCTGAAGATTTGTTTTGAATAGAGATTAAATATGAGTGGCGAAATAATGCAATCTTGCCTAACGCCCCGAAGAATATTGACTGCATTGGTTTGCTTCTTCGCATTCATCTTGATTCCAGTATAGTATTTTATTGAACGCGTTTAGATAGTCGATAAAACAGGCGAAAATATTACGGTTCATATCTCTGCAGCGTTGGAACAATACCTGCAGACCGAACATGACATCCCTTTATAAATCCAAACTGTGTGTCTTTTACTCTTTCTTATGTTTGTTCCAACAATTGTAGATATTATTTAATATGCCTGTTAAGAAGTCTGAAGAATTCTTTATGTATCCCATCTGGTCTTTGAGCCTTTTCTTCCTTTAGATTGTTCATTTTTTTATTTACTTACATGATTCAGAATTTTGGATTTATTTATATCTTTAAACTTGGACAACTTCGATGAATTTTTGAAGAAATTAATGAATTTAAATTTTTGCATTTCTCATCTTCTTCATCCAGCCTTCTTGATTAACGAAGAATTAAATGTAAGCCCTCGTTATTTTTTACCTTTTTATTTCGACTTAAGTTTTAGATTTAATTTGAATTATTCGTTCCAGAATTTTGGATCTTTCAATCATAAAGATATCCATTAATTTAACACATCATCTTCAACAAGCCTTCTCGATCAATCAAAAGTTAGATATTATTCTTTGTTATTTTCTAGTTTCTTATTCGGTCAAAAGTTTTGGATTTTTTACATCTGGTTAACTTTGAGAGGAATCTATGCACTTGAATATTCGTAAATCTGATCACTTTCAATCAGCTTCTAAAATCTTATTTGATCCAGATTTTTGGATTTATTCTTATGTTTCAATTTGGACTTCTCTGATTTACATTTAATGACATCCACGAATTTGATTTTTCGGCTCCTCACCCTCAATTAACCTTCTAGATCAAAGAAGAATCAAACATTTTCCTTCATTGTATCCTAGCTTATAATTTTATTAAATTTTTGGATTTATTTAATTTTTTAAATTTTTCATTAACTTTTTAAGAAATACATAAAATTGAATTCATCTTCAACTAGCTCTAGAGATTATGGGTGAGTTAAATATCTGTCTGAATTATTTACTATCGTCTCATATGGTCCTGACTTAAATTTAATTTAATTTAGTCTTCTCTGATTGACTTTTGAAACAATTTATGAATTTAAATCTTCGTAAGTCTTTAATTAACATTTTATATTAACGAAGAGTTAAAGATTGATCTTCATTTTTTCCTTTCTTACTTATTGGCTAAGAGTTTTAAATGAATTTTTCAATTTGAACATTTCTAAATAACTTTTAAAGAAATCCTTAATTTTTAATTTCAACAAGCTCACTAGATCAATAAAGAGTTATATTTCAGTCTGCATTATTTTCTATCTTCCTGTTTCGCCCAAACTTTTGCATTTACTTATAGCTTTCAATTAACTATTCTCTGATCCACTTTTGAAGGAAATCTAAAAATTTAAATTCAAGAATTTGAATTTTCGTAAATCTCATCAACTTAAACAAGACTTTCAGATTAACGAAGAATTAAATATTAGTCTTCATAATTTTCTATTTTCTTATTTGGTCCAAAATTTTGGATTTATTTCTGACTTACAATTTGGACATTTCTGAATCACTTCTGAAGTAACCTAAAAATTCTCGCATAAATGAAAATAAACTCCATATATTTCACCTTCAACTAGCCCTCTAGATCAATTGAAAATTAAATATTAGTCTTCGGTCCAGAATTTTTGATTTATTTCTCATTTTCATTTTGGACATTTCTAATTCACTTCTAAAGGCTTTCATGAATTTAAATTTAAGGAAATCTCACCATCTTCAACCAGCCCTTTAGTTCAACGAAGAGTTATGTATTAGTCTTCGTGATTTTTTATCTTCTAGTTTTGGTCCAGAATTTTTGATTTATTTACATTATTCAATTTAAACATTTTTGATTTGAAGAAATCCAAGAATTCATATTTTCACACGAATAAAAATAAACTCTATGAATTTGAAATATTTGTGTCATCACCTTTAACTAGCCCTCTAGATCAATTAGGAGTTACTACGTGTTAATTATTTTCTATGTTCTAAACTGACTCAGAATTTTTGATCTATTTCTTCCTTCAATTTAGACTACTTTGATTCACTTTAAAAGGATTTTATGAATTTGAATTTTTATAAATATCTTCAACCAGCCCTCTAGATAAACGAAGAGTTATGCATTAGTCTTTATGATTTTCTATCTTCTTTTTTGTTCCAGAATTTTGGTTTTATTTATATTCTTCAATTTGGACATTTTTTTTGATTTACTATTCAAGGAATCGAAGAATTGGAATTTCCTCAAGAATAAAAATAAACTCTATGAATTTGAAATATTTGTGTCATCACATCACCTTCAATACTATTTTCTGCTTTCTGTCTTCAGTCGTCAGCTTTCTGTTTTCTATCCTTAATTTAAGTTTATTTGGATTTAAATCTATACTCTTCTGCTTTGTTCTTTATAACCATAATGCAGAGGTTATAAAGAACAAAGCAGAAGAGTATAGATTTAAATCCAAATAAACTTAAATTAAGGATAGAAAACAGAAAGCTGACGACTGAAGACAGAAAGCAGAAAATAGTATTGAAGGTGATGTGATGACACAAATATTTCAAATTCATAGAGTTTATTTTTATTCTTGAGGAAATTCCAATTCTTCGATTCCTTGAATAGTAAATCAAAAAAAATGTCCAAATTGAAGAATATAAATAAAACCAAAATTCTGGAACAAAAAAGAAGATAGAAAATCATAAAGACTAATGCATAACTCTTCGTTTATCTAGAGGGCTGGTTGAAGATATTTATAAAAATTCAAATTCATAAAATCCTTTTAAAGTGAATCAAAGTAGTCTAAATTGAAGGAAGAAATAGATCAAAAATTCTGAGTCAGTTTAGAACATAGATTAATTAATTTCTACTTTTGTTTAACGCTTTTGGTTTTAAGGCAAAGAACAAGAAAAACCTTTAGACTAGACAGATGACATTCTTTAGTCTATACTTTTGTTTATCCTCGTCATTGTCTACTTTTGTTTTCCGACTTTTGTATTCTATCCACAGTCTTTAGTCTATTGTCTTCTACCTTCTGCTTCCTGTTTTCTGTTTTGTGTCTTCTGTTTTTAGTCTTTTCTTTCTTCAGCTTTTACTCCTTGATCAGAAAATCATATGTTTCCTGCTTTCTGTCTTTCTGTCTGGCATTTATTTTATACTCTTCTGTCTTTAGTTTATAGATTACTGCTTTCGGCTGTTTGCCGTTTTTTTTCTGTTTTTAATCTTGAGTATAAAAACTTTTGTCCTTTGTTTTCAGTCTGTAGTCCTCTGTCACCTGTTCTTTGTTTATTTCTATCTTTAGAAGAAGTTTTTTTATTTTCTATGTTATGCTGTTCGTCTTCTGCGTGTTGGTTTCTGTTATTGTTATTGCATTTTTCTTCTTGTAAATAGGCTATAAGGTAAGTAAATTTTAGGCCAAGAAGAAAAACTTTCAAATTGATGATGATGATGATGATGTAGAGGAAAACGTACATGATCCTCAGAAAAGGCAAGATTTTTCGAAATTGTCTTATTCTCATCTTCGAAAGAAAGCTCAGTCAAAAATCACTTTCTATTCTCGTCATTAAGGAAAACAAAAACTGCAAAAAAACTTTCTGTTTTCTTCACAATTTACTTTATCTCATCCTATTATTTATTTATTTTATTTATTTATTTATTTATTCCAATATGCTTACATAATATTCCAAAATTGTATAAAAAATCCATTAGAAGTGAAATAAGTCCTATTAGAAGTAAAGTTGTTTGCCAAAAAGAGAGAAGCTTCAGAAATTGCAGGTTTTTCTTCTAATTCTTCTCTTTGTAAGAAAACTCAGCCATCTGATTATTATTACCGTCTTATAAGTGCAGTAAGTTATTTTCTAAGAAAAGCAATATTCTATATAGGGAAAGTAAAAAGAAAACAAATAAAAACTTTTTTCTTTTTTAAAGATCACTTTAGTGACTATCATCAACAACTTGAAGGTTTTTCTTCAAATTTTTGATGATGACGTGTCAAAAAACAAAGATGATTTTAGGGAAAGACAGTTTATTGATTTATTTTTCTGTTAAGATGGCAAAAGAAACTCTTGTAGTCCTTTTTTGCTTTATTATCTGATGAAGGTTTTTCTTCAAGTTGTTGATGATGATTTGGCAAAAAACAAAGGTGATTTTAGGAAAAGAGTTTTTTTGATTTATTGTTTCTGTTAAGATGGCAAAAGAAACGTTTGAAGTTCTTTTTTGCTTTATTATCTGATGACCATTTTAGTCCTACAAGACTATCTTTCTCAGTTTTAATAGCTTTGTCCACCACTTAAACCGTCTTAGAATTGTGATAAGGTTTTTGCTAAGAAGAAAACCTTTAAGTTGCTGTTGAGAATAACTTTTTAATTTTTTTTGTAAAATAACTTAGCCATAGCCTTTCAAAACTATTTTTCACGCTTTTGATAACTTCAGCTCTTGGAATATTTTTGAAGGAAAGTTAGCTTTTTGGTGAGAGGTGAAACCTTAAAGTTAATGATGATTACGTGGCAAAACTCGGAGATGATCTTCGAAACAAACACTGTTTCTTATTATATATATACAGCAGAAACCCTGTTATGATAGTAAGATAATCTTTTTTCTGTAAGATACGTTTATTTTGGTTTTTCGAGCCTTTCATTATTTACCATACCTTTTAATTCGTCTTAGAAGAAAAGTATGTTTCTTTATTAAGAAGAGAAATCTTTATAATTATGATGGTATGACGAAGAAGAAGTTTTATTGGTTTTGTTGAATTAACAAGAGTAACAGTTTTTAGTTTTTTCATAGCTTAGTTATATGATGGTTATGTTAGCCTTTCAAGACGATTTTTACGCTTTTTATAACTTTCTGCACCATTTAAATCGTCTTAGAAGTGGAGTAAGAAGAGAAACCTTCAAGTTGGTTATGATGTAGCAAAAAAGTAAAGAAAATCTTTAGAAAAAACTATGTTTTTTATTTACTGCTGGTGTTGAGAAGGTAAGAGAAAATTTTTAAGTTTATTTTCGTTATAAAACTTAGTCATATGATAATCATTTCACACATTTAAGTCTTTAAACTTTTGAAAAAATCCATAATTTTGAATTTCTCATCACCTTTAACCAGCTCACTGGATAAATAAATAGCTAAACATATTTTAGACTGA
>CAXAKX010000838.1:0-34050 GCA_963969525.1 Ontholestes murinus
ACTTGCGTCTAGCCCACAACTATCAGATCCGCAAGGATGATGACATGTCGTGAACAATGTGGGCTGACCTCTATGGACACCCTTCTTCATTCTCGTTTTGATTTTTGTCTCGTACCCCAGGAGCTTGTTGGTTTCTCCTTTTCGCCTGCCGGCCTTCATCCTTTAATCCTTTAGTGCCAGAGGCGGCAGTTTTCAGTCCGACTACCCTTATTTTGAGGGACGTTATGACTGCGCACGGCCAACAGTGTCCCCTTGAATTACGGAAACACTAATGGAACCGTTATATTTCTTTACCTGGTGTAACTTAAGTTCGGGAGGAGTGGACGCTAGCGCATCAGCTGTATTCGTTGAGATTTTCCGATAACCACGTATGATCCAAATGGTCCCAGGCCTCAGAGCGCTACGCAGGCAGTTGATGTTCCGTTGGCCGCGTAAAATAACTTGGATCGTGCTACGCCCATCAAAAGTCTTCTCTTACCTTCTGACAGGCCGCCTATGTTGGCCAGGAGTCTGCTAATCAAACTGGCGGCGGTGGCTGCTCCAGCTGCTGCTTCGTCCACGTGGAAACTGAAGAGGAGGTTTGCGTGCAGGTGCACACCCAGGTACTTAATGCTAGGCGCCACCTGAATCTCTTGCCCTAGAATGTTAATTTGGTGGCCTGCGTGTCGACTTGCCCTCCACCTGGTTAACCATGTTTGCATTTTGACCCGCGATCGTCAACCCCATGGCGCCCATCTATTGCTGAACGGCCTAAGTAGCCTCTTGCGCCACTTTTACATTCCCGCCGATCTCACGTCTACTTACAATGATAAGTATATCGTCGGCAAATCCCATGATGTCCGCCCCCTCAGGAGGTGCAATCCCCACACTTCGTCGTAGGATATGTTCCACAGTAAGGCCCGAGAACAGAGCCCTGTGGTACACCGCACGTTGGTTGCCTCTTGACAGCTATGCCCTCATCGCCCGAGAAATGTAGCTCACAGTCCTTGAGGTAAGCCGAAACGATGGCCACCAGATGTTCCGGGGTGCCCATCTCCAATAGGACGGATATGATGTCCGCCATCGTGCGGCCTTCCAAGAGAGCATCGACGGTGGGTCTTCCACTTGTAAAGCCGAATTGTTTTGCCAAAATACCTCCCCTTTCGTCCACCCATGCACCAAGCCTGTTCTTGAGGAGCATCTCGAGCAGCTTGCTTTTGCCGTCCAGCAGACACGGAGGCCTGGAGAGAGTAGCGATTTTCCACCCTCTGGAAGGAGCGTCAGCCGCGCCTTCTTATAGCATTTGGGGAACATGCCATAGACAAGCACATGTTAAAGAGTGATACGACCGGTGCAGGATTGCTGGTGACCTACTCTCTGACATGGTAGGGCCTTAACCACTTCTTCCTCGCTGAAGAGGTCGCACTCATTCAAATTTGCTGGTGGACCCTCAAATATCTATGGCACACGTTGTAGTCCAACTAGCCCTATTCTTATTGAAACTAACCAATCCACTAAGTTGGTAGCTGCCTTCTACGATGCTACGCTAACGTCATCAATATCATCACAGCCTGACCAATATGAGTAAGATATAAAGGAAACCGACTAACTTCACTTTAAACACAAAACACCATACGTCATATCCTACATCCTCATTCCATCAATACGTTTTCTTTTGCTAGGCACTCTTCTTTTTTGAAATGGCGATGTCGCAGACTCCCCTCAGCTTCCTTGTAAATTTATTCGCCGCCTCTCTGCCCCTGACATGGGCCTGCACCTTTCTCTTGAACCTGGAAATAGTTTGGATACGCCCATTTTTTAGCATGAAAAAATATTTACATAATTGGTAATCCATACTGCTCGCGGTACAAAAATCGTGACAAAAAAACTTATAATTAGGATTTAGATTACAAATATGATTCATAAACATACATTAATTCGCATTAAATCAGAATATGGCTACCTAAAAGAACCTACCGGCCCTTATTCTTAATAAGCCAGACGGCGGCGTTTTATCCTGACTACCCTTATTCCTATTGAGTCAATTCGCTAACGTGGAAGCTCCCTCCTGCGGTAACGCCCTAATTTTCATCAATGTCCCACCGTCTGACCAATATGATTAAGTCATAAGCACAACCGACCAACTACGTCATAGTCATATTCTATAAAAAGGGTTGCAGCACCGATCCCTGATGAATGCCGCCGGTCAGCACTACCCGCGGGACCTCGCCCTCATATATTAGATTAAATTTAAACAAATAAATGTTATCCTTTTATTTTTAATTAATAATATAATCACCCTCCTTATCAGCAACCTTTTGCTATCTAGTGTGCAGATTTTCTATCACGGACTGATTAAAATCAATTGGTTTTTGAGTAATATATCTCGATATTGGAAGAAGTAATACACTTCTTATAATAATAATATTAATAATTTATTTGCCCAATAGAATAACCAATTACAGGACAAATTAAATTACATCAAAAAAGTATAAAAAGCAACACAAAATAAATATAAATTATGTTATGTTCCATTTGTTTAGGTAACTGACACGTGTTTCGGTCCTTACGGATCATCCTCAAAGTTAAAAAACCGTTTTATCAGTTGCCTGATAATAAACAAATAAACATATCATAAGTATATTACTCCTCCCAATATGAAAATTTTATTTTCATCAAAACAACAAGTATCGAATTTAATATATCTCGAGATGGAATTTTGGACCTTTTCAATTTTTTGCCACTAAGAAAATGTTGTAGGGACCGTAATAAATGGAAATTCGAGCGTGTGATAATGGACATGTATGGTGAGTAAAGCAGTACTTCCTCAATTCATTAATTTTTTTCAGAGTTCGTCTTGCATAGTGCGGCCTTGCATGGTAATGTTGCAGAATGACGCCTTTTCTGTTAAAAATCGCCTGATATTTTTCGACTAAAGATTGGCTCGCTCGATCAAATTATTCACAATAAAGGTCTGCTTTAACAGTTTGTCCAGACTTCAGCAATTCAAAATGAACACCGAAAAGTGCCTTTTGGGGATGTAAACCCGGCTTCGCAGTACTTTTTCGTCTCCCGAAATCAAACGATTGAAAAAATAGTTCTGTATGGTGATGATGAAGCAATATGTTGCATGTGATGGATCGATTGGTTTTGTTTTTTTTTTCTGCTTATTTATCTAATCTACTTTAAAAGTTTTTGGATGGTCGATCAAGGTGGAATAAAAAATATTTGACAGTTCCTCGATTGTTTGACATGGATTTTCTTACACTTCAACCCTTAACATTTCGTTATCTAATGCTGTTGGTCTTCCTGATCGATACGAGTCAGAAAGATCAAAAATACACGTGGATAAACAACGCAAATGTTTTTGATTGTTGCCAAACAATCATACAATACATGCAATATGCTCTTCTGGTATTTGGCAGACCTTTAACTTCACCCCAAATTGCAAAAAAGTTAGATTGAATTATTTAGAAGTGAGTAAGTCACCATAACCATAAAATGACTTTTGCATGCCTTCGAGATACACAATGAGCTGAAAAGTAACAACCAAATGTGGACATGCCCAGAAACGATATTAGTTTCCGGTCTCACTAATAGTACTGTTGTAGCTCAACACCATCTTGAAAAGGTACTCGAGTACTCCTGCATACCAGATACTCCATAATTATCGTCCACAGAATTAAATTAAATGCAATCTTTGCGCCCAGCACCACCACTAAGCAATGCCTTCATCGCTTAGCATAAATATAAAGCGTTCTTTGTAGATCTGCCCCAGAAGAACCCGAATTGTCGTGGAGACAGGTCGCCGTTTTCTTCTTCTTCTTTCGTTCCGCCACCAGTCTCTGGAGTATCTTGTCACCGCCGATGAGGCAAACCGGTCGGTATCTTCCTGTTTTCCTTCCTGACTTTCCTTTTGTGGGTAATAATAATAACCTGGCCCTCGGTCCAAGAGACAGTTGACCAAGTCACTGTAAGATTGTCACCTGGGAACGCCTTAATGTTTTCGTTTGGATTACTCCCAGGGCCTGATTGTCTTCCTTTCCGGTAACGTGTTCATATCTCCCTCAGGAAACAACAAATACACTTCTCCTGCCTCGGAAACAGTGACCCAATAAGTTGGGATAACCTACCCTTGCCTTTCTGGCGACACGGTCTCCCAGACTTGTTTTCTTCCATCTCTTCCTTATACTGCCTACACTTTTCCATCTTACTCCTCTTCGCATTCGAGAGTATCTCGTCCAAGGCTGCCACTGCCCCTCCTTTCGTATAGCTGACGACGACTCTGTGCGCCTCATTAGCCCAATACATTTTGCTCGATACCCTTCTCTTTTGTAATGGCAACGTCCCAGGCTCTCCTCAGCTTCTTTGTGAATTTCTTTGCCGCCTCATATGCCCCGGCATGAGCTTGCCCCTTCCTCTTAAATTGAAATCGTCGCAAAAAAATTTAAATGAGGATTTTAATAACAAATATAATTCATGACCTTACAAAAATTCTCATTTATAATTGAATCAGAAGCTCGCGGAAAGAAATATAAGATAAAATAAAGTTAACCACCTTGGATTATTTTACCACAATATTGGATGTTACTTTAAAAAATTTACTACTAAGATTTGAACGAACTGCAATCAAAACACCACCTTCTCTTGATTTATTCACAATTAGATCTGTATGAATATAGCTACGTTTCTGAAATAATTAGTATATCGTAATGGTACAAGAGAATAAATAAATTTAAATCACGAATTTTTGAGCGCATTCCTTCAACGCTTTGAATATATATTTTCAGTGTTTTGAATTATAACTAATATTTGTTGAAACAATTGATAGAAGACGATTGAAGTACTTAACAGTCAAGTTGCGTTCACCATTTTCTCTAATTGATCCCTTCGCATTTAGTCTAAAAAAGAAAATCTAAAATTATATATACCAACCGGTTTAGATTCTTTAAAGATATTAATGATTTACTGACGCAACTGGACAATTATTTTGATCAGTCAACAATCGATCAGTATTTGCATCGTAGCAGACTTTCTTTATTATTTCTCTGAAAAAATATTAAGTTGGCGTAATTTCGCAATAGAACTGTATTAAAGAATAGAGGAAGAAACTAATTCAGCGATTTATTTATGTATTAGATAACATACTTTTTATACTAATAAGTCAAACTGCTTCATAGAAAGACCCTTTCTGGTCCTCAAGTTATCTTACGTCTTTCATCTATAATCTCTTCAGTGTTAACGTTAATCCGCACAACTTGATTGTCGATAAGTTGGAAGACGTCAGTAAGACAACCATTGGGAAGTCTTCGATTATTACATAACTTCAACTGTTGTTGTATTAAATTAATAAGCACTATAAACCTTTCTTCACAAATTAAAAAAAAAATAAAATTGTGAAGAAAGGTTTTTAGTGCTTATTAATTTAATCAAATTTATCTTCACGTAACTCACAAAAACCAAACTGTTGTTGTATATTTTCTGATGCACTTTAACTTGGTCCTATTCTGAATTATTAAATATTCCTCTGACTTAACTTCACTTAGTTAAATATAAAAAAAAACGGTTTATTAGTTTGACCTGCTACATCGATTGTGTTATCTACAATTGGTGTTCTTGAGTGACTTCTTTTTACATTAACGTATCTTTTACTTCAGTAACTGCGTTCATATTAGAAGATAATATGACTTCTTTGGTGAAATCAGATTATTATTTGTCATCAGCATTATTTGAAGGTTTGGTTCATTACTGTAGGCGTCGATATCAAAATATACCAAACATATTAATTTATAAAACATATATGGCCAAAATCTGTACCACTTATTCTTACCATCGGTTTAAAACTAATCCCACTTCTTAGTCGCTACAAGTTCAGGAGCTTAATAGTATGATTATATTTAAAAGAAGGTTTTTATTCAAAAACAATTATTTGTTTCGTACAGGGTGCGGCAGGGAATTTGCTGATTTGAATTAGGCGCCAATGAGCGAGACATGATTATAAAGAGGTGGGGAGGGTCTCATTAGAAAGAGGGGGTCTTGAAGTTTTGTTACCGTTCAAGCCAGTTGTCGTCATGCGTTGGACAGAGGAGGAGGAGGATGAATTCGCCGTCGAGACCTACTTTTCCAATGGCCGTTCGGTGGTCGCCACCTACCACGTGCCTTCCGAACTCGGTTCAATATTCATCCCGCGGTTCCCGTTCCTGGCCGGCAATTGATCGTTTCGTAGGTGATGCATTCAGGGAAAGTGGCAGTATGGTAAGATAAGGGTCTGGAGATCAACGGACTTCCAGAACCCCAAAAAACGTCGAGAGGGTGAGGTTGTCGTTTTTGCGCTCTCCTCGGTGATCGGCGCGCAAACAGACCGGTGCTCTGGGGATTTCTGATCGCAGTGAGAGACGAATTCTTTACAACGAACTCAAGTTGCTTCCCTACAAACTTGCTGTGGTGCAAGAGCTCAGTGAACGCGATTTTGTTTCTCGCCAAAGTGCTTGTGAAGTACTCCTCAACGCAAACAAACAAAACATGCGCTATTAGAGTGATGCCAATCTCCTTGAACTTCATGAGAAACCACTTCATTGCAAACGTCTTACTATGTGGTGTGATTGTCGAGAGTTGCGATAATTGGGCCTTACTTGTTCGAGGAAGAAGAACACACTATTACTGTTAATGCAGTTCGCTACAGAGAAATAATTGAGACATTTCTTCTCTCAAAACTTGAATTGATCTTGGGGACATTTGGTTCCAACAGGACGGAACCACGGCACACACAGCGAGAATTTAGCTCTCTGTAACTTCTTTTTCTAGGGATATCTCAAATCCATTGTTTACAATGACAAACCACGGACCCGGCAAAATCGGAAGGACGACATTAGCCAAGCCATCGCCAACGTTCTCGTCAATATGCTCAAAAGAGTGGAGCGAAACTTCAAAAAGCGGGTGGATCAGTGTATCGCTAATGAAGGCAGCCATTTGTTCGATGTCATTTTTAAAACCACTTGAAACACAAACTCAGGATGTGTACAATACGATAAAAAAATAATTAAATAGATATGTGAAATACGTTTTCTTTTATTGACCTTTCAAATCAGCAAGTTCCCCTGCCGCACCTTGTATTCGGACGATTAAATTCAATGTACATATTGCTTTATATTGAATAATTCTAGCGAATGTATTTTTTGATACTGGTAAGTTCTTTATAAAAATGCATCAATATAGTCAAATTTGTAATAAAACTGTGATTTAAGAGCTAAACTAAAATTTAGATTTAAAAATACATTAATCAGCCTAACGAACAAAATCTTTGTAAGGGAAAATATTAGCCTTATCAAAACCGTTTGATTATTTGAAATTAAAACTTTAGAAAACGCCCGCCCATTATCGGCCTCTTATTGTCGGCTTTCTAGGGGGACGGGGTATTTTTTTTTTGTCGCCAGAGTAATTAATCTCGCGAGCACCTCATTGTTGGGGTTTTCTATTGTTGACAATTTATTCGAGTGTGTTTCCTTTGATCGCCGACGAACAATCCCTTTAATGAATGAAGTTTTAACTGTTAAAGTGATGTAGCTCTCGGCCCCGCGCTGTGTGTTGTCATTTCTAGTCGGCGGGCCATTTCGGAAATAATTAAATTTAATAAACCCGAAATGAGAGACGCGACAATAGGTATCTATTTTAATTAAAGCCCTTGCAGCGCCGAACTCCGCGTGTTCTGTGCTGTTTACTTTCCCCGTTGGTGCACCCAAATAAAATTATAGCGTATGAAGTACGGGTAAGGGTTTTATACGCTTATAACTTTATCAAATCATTATGTTTATTTATCAATCAAAATATTGATAAATAAACATAATTTACTGAATTAAATTAAGGTAATAAGGGGGGTATATGGATGTTTCCAGACATTAACATTAATAATAATATAGAGGAATTACATCAAGAAAATCTGAAATTCACCTATATCGACGATCTAAAATTAGATCTGATGAGAGCCAACAAGTTGAAATTTTTGGTTATCAGTGAAAGCACTATGTTGCTTCTAATGGTATATCTCAAGGTTCAAATTTGGGTCCACTTATGTTTCTTTTTTATATTGATGGCGCGTATTCAATATTTTGGTGCAGTGTTCTCAAACCTTATAGTGTTATTGATAAACGACTGTTATAAGCTCCAAACAGATATACTTAATTTGGTACGTGGTATGAAACAAACAAACTCAGTATATACTTTTTAAACTCAACAAATTGTATATAAAAAATTAAGTATCTTGTTTATAAAATATAAAACATATATTAGTGATTGATGGGAAAAAGGGAAAATATAATAAGACTCGTGTGATGTGAGCAGAATACATTAAAATGATAAATTGCATTAGTTTAAATATCTAACTATCCACATAATATAAATAGGTCAGTATGCAATCTGCAAAGTAATACATCAACTTTCGCAGGAAATCCACTGCATTTCCTGTTAATAAAATTGTCTATATTATGCACTGGCTCTCCATATAAAGAACTGGCACTTTTTTACTTAAATAAATAGTTTTTTGTAATAACCATAAAAAGTCGCTGCTCCCATTTACACGATGATAAAGTAACATGCCGAGGTCCCGAACCCATTACGGAAATGTAGCTTAAAAGTTTCAATAGAAGGATTAGTTCTACCTGAAGTTGCCGTAAAGGTTCGTTAGAAGTTTCAATAAATCCGCGTTTCTGCATAATATTGAATGCGTCTCCTTCGTATTAACTAGTTATTTACTACCTATTAAGAAAATTCAGTTGATTGAATTTCAAATTAAAACTGTTAAGGCCAGTTAATAACATAACTAAATATTAAAAGATAACAGCATGCTACCCTAATAAAAAATGTGTTTCAATACTTATTACATACTTTTTTAAGTTAGTAGTTTTTGGCTATCAACCACGTGATCCTTCCTTTGTGTTTTCTGCCTATATGTTTATTTAAGTTTTTGATAATTCTTCCTAATTAAATCTTTTTATAAATTCTTAGCTATTTAATTATAACGGATGTAAAATAAAACTAAATATAGTGGATATCTTTTGTTTTGTTTTATAATAATAATAGTTCATCGTGTGATTGTTCAAATAACTATAAATTACGAAATTCTCGAGATATCTATGAATTTATGTTGCTTATTATTTTATACGATTACTGTCGTTAATTATAACCCAATGGCAAATGCTACGAATCTTATATCTACTAACCCAACTGTTGCTCGTATACTATTGTATTCTTAGTCTTACAAACTTTTATATTCGATATCAATAGCTATAATTTATAATCAAATCAAATTAGATATAATTAAGAAATAAGTTTAAAAAAGACGTATAAAATATTAAATCCGCCCAAATCTTGTAGCAAAAATTCAATCTAAGTTTTAACGTTCCGGTAAACCTTGCATTACATCCCCGCTCCGAAACCGAAAACATTTATCGGATTAAGGGATGGAAATTAACAAACATGGGGAGGGCGAAAACTTGATATGAATCATTCCGTGTTCCTCTTGACAGGCGCCGACTTAAAGCTGGAGAAATTATATTTACTATTAGTTCGCGTCAGTGTTTCGATGTCTTGGGAAATTTCAAATTATCTCGCGGGATTATTTCTGCCATCAATATTAGAATCATTCCCGACTGGATCATACCAAAACACATTCATTTATTATTTACACCCCTCAAATTTTAATACATTAAAACGTACGTCATTCTTAATTATATTGTTTTGAAATTTAGTTAACAGAGTGAATAGTTTTTAATTAAATTATAAACTATTCAATGAATTTAACGAGAAATTGAAATTAATTTTCGTATAGTTTAAACTTGCACTGAATTAAATTTTAGAGCTTTTAATAATATTAATAAATTGAGCCCCAAAAAATACATAATACACTATTTATAAAAATGAAAATGTTCGCTAAAAAATTAATGACGTCAATTTACTAAGCGCCGGAGTTCATTAAATTAAATTAATCATCGGCATTTATCAACCACCCCGACAATATTAATTAAGCAATCAATTGCAACCCATCGCGATACGTGATTTAATAAAATAATTAAGAAATGCAAATTTCGCAGATGCCGAACACATTTAATATTAAACTGAAAATAGAATTAACAGCGACACAAGAAACTTCTGACTATTGCCGAGCTAGAGAAGTTGGCCCCCCGGCCGCCAAGTTTCCGATGCCAGCCATCCCTTTTCCGAAACTTTACACGGACTTGACCTTTCCAATTTACTGCGAACCCCCAAGAAGCGTTAAGCGGTTTTCGAAAACCGACCCTCCTCGCACTTCCGGCTAATTTGCATTTAAAGACCTACCTAGGGTAATATCAGTAATTTTGAAAACATTTATGTTTACCTAAAACACATAGATATTGGGGTTAAATAATATTAATATTAAATGGTGAGTTACTTGAAGATTATAAATACGATAATTAAACACTTTGTAATCACTTTCTTCCCTGTTGATTTTATTTTTGCTAATTGTACATTTCGTTTGCCAGGTAACCATTATCAAAGCAGTACTTGTATTATTTCTTCACACTTTGAGGTGTGAAGAAAGGATAAAACAGTTATTTATTTATAGCTCTTATTGTGTTTTAGTCCACCGCTCTACAAATTGAGTCATCCAAGCCCAACATTATTATTTTATTCGCAAGTTATACTCTTCTTGTATTAAATGCTTCAGTCGCAAATAAGCTTTTACAATATATCAACATCGAAGAAAAAAATTCTTCCGAAAAATTATGCTCCTGGCTTAATAAATCGATCATATTGCCCTTTAAAACCTAACACTCGACTGTTTATTGAAATGTTTGAATTTACAACTAACTACCAATATTCTTCACCTAGGTAGAAAAAAGTATCGTGGTTCTGAGCAAAATCCTATAAAAACAGATTAACCAAATCATTAATATGAAGTTATTGAATTAAAAGTAGAATGGTTTAAAGCCAAATAGATGCTTTGAATCTAAACATTTAACCATACTACCTTTAATTATATTAACTTCTAATTTTAATTGAAAACAAGCACTCTACCATACAATCAATCCAACTCGTGGAAATGGAAAGTTCATTAGAGCAACGATACGCGATCAAATTTTGCTTTCAGTTGGGCAAGTCTCCTTCTGAAACGTTCGCAAAGCTTTAAAAGGCGCTGAGTGGCACACCTCAAACTCACCTCGTCCCAAGAAAGCGCGGATGAGCAAATCTAAGACGAAGATCATGCTCATCGCATTTTTCGGAGTGAAAGAGATCGACCACTACCAGTTTGTCCCGCCCGGCAGACTGTGAACGCTGCTTACTACCAGAAAGTCCTGAAAAGGCTGAAAAGAAGCGTAGCGCGCAAGCGAAGGGACATCAAGGACGGCTGGAAGCTTCATCACGATAACGCCCCCAGCCACACCGTCTTCATCATCATCGATTACCTGGTTCGATTCAACGTTTCTGTAGTCCCCCAACCTTCCTACAGTCTGGGAGTGTCGCCTCCTGACGTATTCTTGTTTCCACGCTTAAAATCAGCGCTGAAAGGAAAAGGTTTCGACTCGATCAAGGACATCCAAGCAAATATCAAGGCAGCCCTTGCAACAATCCCGCAATTCTGCCTTCGCAGAATCTTTTGAGTCATTGAGAAGCCGCCTATAAAATTGATACAGGAAGTTCCTATTTTGAAGTATTAGTCAGTTGTGCCGATCGGCTCAATAAATCTGTCTTTTTGAATGAAGGCTCATTACTTTGGAAACCTACCTTGTATATCAAGTTCGGTGTTTGGACACAGTGGAAGTTCTACTACTCTACGAGCATTAGAATATTATTAATAATTTATTTATTTATTTATTGAAACTTTACAATATCCTTTTACAATATCCTATTACTAATCATATAAAACTAATCACAACAATTTTGCTTACAGGACTTTTAATAATATTAAAACTACCACAATGCCGTTTGGAAGTGTTGGAATAAATGCAAAAATTACTTGTGTATTTTCAAGAAGTGGAGGAAATACCACAACCACTTCACCTTTTGGATGCTGCAATCATCAAATACCACTCCAATACAAAGTACATAAGCTTTTGCAAGTTCTGCTACAACTAGTTCCCTTTTTGATGATATAAAGGCCATATTTTGGCAAAATAAATAATGAAAATCATTAAACAGAGCTTCAGTGGTAATATCCTCAACTAAATTAAATTGCACAAGAGTGGAAGATCATCTTGTATCAACTCAAGTCTTTCCATGTGTGTTCAACATTGTTCTGAATATTAATTGAATTATGTTTAGTCAGGAAGAACTGTGTAAGCATATTAGATAAAAACTACTATTACTACTATAGATATAATAGTGGGTTTAAAACACCAGCCCTTATTTTTGGCACTAACACTACAAATACACCTTCATTTGTAGCCCCAGTAAGTTCTGCATGTATTTTTGGGGGTATTGGAGATAAGCTTTTGGCTCAAACGGATTGAATGCTACCTCAAAATCTCCTGGCTTTAGTGGTATTAATAATAAAACATCATCTGATTTTGGTAGCATAAAATCAGCTTTATCTTTTGTATCTAACACTGGAGGATTCCGAACAGTTGTAGCACCTATAGCTTTTGATACTGCTGATTGTTCTATCTCATCTGGTTTACATACACCACATCAAAAAGAAATACAAGATACCACATCTTGTATTTGTTTTTGATGTGGTTGATTAACTATTGGAATTTGTGGATTTTTCGCTGCAAAATCTACTTCTGGATTTTGAATGAATGAATTTAGGGTAGTTTCTAGTACATTTAGTGGATTTGGTGGATCATTAATTACAGTAAGTTCCGAATTTGGTATACAAGCAAATTCTTGTTTGGGTCGCCTCAAAGTTTGGTGCTGCTGCAACTGTTAGTATGACAGAAGCGATATTTCATAAACTGAAATAAAAATGTCGAAATATATAGCAAAATGACTCAGGACGAGAGTGGAGGGTTATCATAGTGAACTCAGTCCATTTTATGTGCGGCTAAAATTAATTTGAAGTTAAGTATGTATATAAAGTTTAGACCATTTTGATTAGTACATTGAATAAAGTAAATAAACATTAAACATTATCATTAAACAATATATAAATTTAATCTAAATCCTACATATAAATTCAGGTTTTGTTGCAACTACAATAACTGCTTCGATGGTTGGTAGGATGACGTAAACAAGCTTAGGACTTGGCACAGCCCCTAATACTGCCTTTGAAGTATCTACTGCTGGTTACTGGTTAGGCTTTAGAGGATTTAGTTCAATCTCAGGTTTTGTTGGAATAGCCACTGCAAATTCAGTTTTGGGACGAGTATAACTGCACCAGCTAATGCAGGAGCTATTTTTGGTGTCCCTACCACAACTGCTGCTTTTGGATTTACAGCAGCTCCTAGTTTTGAAACCAATACTATAACATCTGCTTTTAAATGCTATATCTCCTTTTGAAACCAATACAATTTCATTATTTGCAAGAGCAACTACTATGCAACCAATATTTTTTAACAAGGTACAGTTTTATGCCCATAGGAAATTGGTTAAAGAAAACATATAAATAAACTTTTCAAACGACATAAACACTATCGAAGCTAACATTTCACTAAAGCCCCAAAAACTATGAGGATATATTAATGAGAGCAAAGGTATGAAAGTAGGCAATAATGTACTTGACCAGCCTCACGATATTACGAACGCATTTGCCGACTATTTTTCATCTGTATATAAAGCAAACAACGTCAAATCCAGCGAAATAAATATATCATCAAACAATTACTTATTGATAATTAGATCTTTTAATTTGCATGAATTTTTGAGTACTGCTATATCTTTGAAATAAAACCTTACAACGGGTCCCGATAATATTCCAGCTCTGGTTGTTAGAGACTGTAGACATATATTATCAACCCCACTCTTACATATCTATAATATGAGCCCAAGGTTTAACAAATTTCCTTCTATCTGGAAATTCTCTAAAATTGTACCAATCTACAAGAACAAAACCATTAACAGTATCCAGGATTGCCGTCCAATATCTTTAATTAGTAATTTTTGAAATCATGTTGTACAAAGTCATATATAATCACGTCGAGCTGTCTTTACCACAAACACAACTCGCTAATCTACCGTCACCAATTTATGCAGATTTACATCCGTTGTCTCTGGAGCTTTAGCTGATCGTGATCGGGTAGATGTTATTTGCACCGATTTATCGAAAGCCTTCGGCACCGTTCGACATGATTTATTAATTGCAAAACTACATACTTTTGGCTTAAGTGATTGTTTAGTTAAACTATTACACTGTTATTTACCTAGCAGAACTAATTATGTGGAATATATGGTTTGTCTCTAAGTGGTGTACCGCAAGGGTCAAACTTGGGTCATTTACTGTTTTTAATATTTTTTCAATGATGTATGTAATTGTTTTAATTATGAATATTTAATGCACGCTGGTGATCTTAAATTATTTAGAACTATTAAGACTGCGTAAAGGATTGTCTAATACTACAAGAGGAATTTAACAAATTTAATGATTGGTGCATTAAGAATGGGCTTATGTTAAACATAGATAAATGTAAACAAATGACTTATGGTAGAAAACATAAAAATATTATATTCAATTAAAATATAAATAATTCAGTTCTTCAAGACGTTATTTGACTTTTGAGATACAAAGCCTACAAATTATTACTATTTTAACACATTAAAATTAATGTTAAAATGGTACTTATCAACCTTACAATCTTTTTCTTTTTTTGTATAAAAAAGGTCTCGATAATCAAGAAATATCTACAAATATATATCTCCTTATAGGACATGACAATCAACGACTCCCAGATAGTATTAACGTAATAAAAAGACCACTACGTATATACTTATAGAGTATCCGATATCATTCAATCTAAGAGGATGTATAATTATACAAATGTTTTAAAATCGTTTAATTAAACTTTTTGTGTTAGTAACAATATTTGCTCAGAATTTTTTTTGGAAATTCGTCAATATTTGTTTTTTTCTACCTCAAGCAATTTTTATTAGTGAATTATTACCACCACTGCCAACCTCGAAATATTGGGTTTAATCTTCTATATTTTGGAAAATATTGCAAAAAAACAGGGCTCCTATAGATTTTAAAGGTTTTACATCTAAAGAAAATTAGTTTTTTTAAGCAAGAGATTTTGCAATAAAACATCCAGAAAGCCTTTGGATTGACCTGATTTCATTTCACTTTATACAAAAGACCTTGGTATTAGGTGGAGGGCCACTTATCCTGCCATGAAATTAATCTAAAACTATTAGAAGCCAAAAAAAATTTTGAAGGTCAAAAATGTATAATTATCGAAAACGTATTTTAAAAACCTTAAAAATGAGGAAATTTTTAATTTTACCTTATCGGCAGCCCACCCTTCTTCCCTTTGCAACAAAAAAAACCTAAATTGCTCAAGAAACTTTTAACTGGAATTTTATTTTACGATGCTCTCCCAAAAATCGGTTCATCGCATGCCGATAACAAGGCGGTTGATAATATTTAGATATCTAAAATATATTAAATTTTGAATTATCCTCAACAAATTTTTAGGGACTTTTAGTTATTTTTTTATTTGTATTTTTCTAATTGCAACTCCCCATCACCAATATGGGATTAAAATGTTATACTACCTTAAGAGTATTTATATTGACAAAATATCTTGAGTACTCTACGTACCTAATCTAGTAATTTTATGTGTACTTAATATTTAGGGTATTGACGTGAAAAATACATTTTTAATACCCTCAATAAATGATCTGACAACAATCCAAATGAACAAACGTAAATACTGATTACAGTTGAAATTGACAAGCCCTGACCAAAATATTATTAGTGGACGTAATCACAATTGATAAGTCATAATAGCAGGATTCATGAGGCAAAATGAGTAAGTCGTAAAAAAATCAAAAATCCTATCAAAAAAATTCCTTCGACAAAAGAAAGAATATGTAAGAAACATAAATGCATTTAATAAGCTATAAAACTTTACTCAATAAATAGGATTGGCAATCATCAAGATACATCCCGCCTCCCTTCAAACATATCGTTGTATACTTACATGGGACAATACTGATGGTGACAAATTAAGTAACAATAGTCACCCTGGATATATTGTAGCAAGGATAATCAGCTACTACCAGTTATAGCAAGTGAACAGCATTTCAAATAGTAGAGATGTTTTCATAGACTTGGTTCCTTCTAATATAATTTAAACATAAAGCGGCTAATGATGTCTTATGTAAGGAAAGTGTGTCCATCATGCGTATACATTAGAATTGACTCAAAGTTCGTTATAGAAAATGCCTAGTGGATATACAACTTTAAGAAAGCCAACTATAGGGTTGTTATTAACTACTTAGTTGTTTCTAAAAAGAGTACAACTCCAATTTCACCAATTCAATTATCAAGAAAACGTGTATTTTGATCTATGCAAATTTACTCTTAAGATGATTTGGAAGAAACTTTTAATGTAATATTCTGACTACTTGACTCATGTTCTCTTGGGCCCAATTTTATCCCTGCATACTTTGCAAAAAGATGCGTATATTGCACTGATCCATTCATGCTTTGTTTACAAGATCTACAAGACGTTTCTTGAATGTTAGGAAGACAGTTATCTCGATCCTATATTCAACAATTGTGTTAATAATTAATTTTAATATCAATCTGTTATCCCTAAACTCTTAGAACTCTCAGAACAAATCCCAAAAACATTTTGTTCGCATCATTAATGAACATCATGGATTTCTGAGAGGTAGGTCTACCGTTACGAATCTGGTGTACCGAACCTATTTGACAAATGCCTCGGAGTATGAGGATAATGAGTCAATTTTATATATATTGACTCTTCCATTGAATTTAATCGTGTATTAGCTGAATAATTTCTTATTTACAAGAGGCATCCGTTAAGTACTATAAGGGTTACTTCAGGGGTACCATAAGGCTCGCATTGTGGGCTTGTTTTATTCTTGTTATTTATAATTAACATTGCGATAAATATAAACATAGCAACTTTCTTCTGTACGTTGATGATTTATATATTTTCAAGAGCATTAATTAATTGACTGACCAAATACAATTTTAAAATTATTTAAATAATATTACATTGTCGTGCAGAAATAATATGCTAGAATTGAATCTAGACAAATGCGCACATGTCTCTAATTTTAAGTACAAATTTGATGAAAATCTTCTATTAATCACTTAACATTAACATTTATTAACAGATTCTCTGGATTAGTAAATTGTACGTCTTCTTAGTTTGTTCGCATCTGTAATATAGGATATATATTTTTTTCGGCGTACACAAATAATTTCGTTTCAAAACTTTAACGGGTTCAATGTAAATTTTTAAAATTGGGTGGTATTAATGCCAATTTTAGTCAAAAATCATTGCTGATTCAACTGAATATTAAGTCATTAAAAGACAGCAAAAGGTTTTTAGATCTGTCGCTTTTATATAAAATTATTAATGGTGTACAGTGAGTTACTGACTAATCGTGATTTTCACAATCGTGCTAAAAGCCGTTTTTAAATTATATATTTGTAAAAAGGGAAATTAAAACATAAAAACGTAGTAATATACATATTTTTTCAAATTACCATAAGGATGAAAATTAATTCACTGACTTTATTTTAAAGTTTAAAAGTAGTGCTAATTTTAATTTGATTAATTATCCTTCCTTAACGTTTACATCCACCTTCGCGTACCTTAACAAATCTACTAATTATTTTACGTAATTAATATTTTATCACGACTTTAATTAAGAGCGGGTGATTAAGTGCGATAGGGGCTCACCCCTATTTAGCTTTTTCTCTACTCAAGACACAGACGCGGAATCGACTTCCTCTTTTACGGCCTTTAATACATCTCCCGCCCGCTCTACCCCTACTGTTTCCTAGAAACGCCCTAATTTTCCCTTAACCAATGTTATAAATTTTCCCATAAAAGGCTTCGTTTTTGGTCCCGCTTCGGCTAATATTTGTATCCTCATATTTTACGGACGCCTTATTTTCTTTGGGATTATGCCGTATGAATCCCAATTCCTTTAATGATGCATTATTTATTCCGGATAGATTTTTTTCTTCTTATTCGGGGGGCCTTTAATACGTAGCATTGGCAATGATACATTGACTGTCACTGGAGGAAGTCGTAAATTGATTATGTTTAGCTTATACATTATTTATACGTTCAAAACCGTGGATTAAGTAATGGATGGATTATGCTCACCGGTTAGTAGAATTTTCACGTACCTGCAACAAAAAAGAAATGTTAAATTATGTAATTTCATAATTGAGTAATTAAGAATATCAGCAATTGCATAATTCCACAATTAAATTGTATAATATTATAAAATCCAAATATTGAAAAAAAACTTTGTAAAGGTAATGTAGTTTAAATTAATTAATTAATCAAAATCAATGGTAAAGAAAATATGATAAACTAAATCCAGAAAAAAAAACCTTTCCACAATATAGAGTAGTAGTAGTAGTACTAGTGGGCCAATTAAAAAATGTAAGCTATCTATCGCAATTGTATTTATTATTTATTAAACTGTACCATTTTTTTCTGAAAAAATATACCGTCCAAATGTAGACCTTCGCGGTCGCGGCACTCTTTTATTTTATTTTATGCCGTGATGGATATTTTCTTCCAAATGCGATAGACAATCTGGTCTGTTAACATGAACTATGGATTTTACATAACCCCACAGGTGTTATAACAAGACTGCGTGGAGGCCATTTTAAGAATCTCTCTTAGAGATCAATTTACAAAAGAAAGTTTCACAAATTCGTGGCAGAATGTATTGGACTTGTGTGACGTTACTCCATCCTGCTGAAAGCATGTTCTTTAATTATAGCCAGGAAAGATTTGTAGTTGAGGCACCACATAATGCTCAGAATTGAAATGTAACTGTATTTATTTATTTATACATCTATAACAAATCAATTTAAAAAAAAAAACGTACTTCAAATTTTGGGATTGTCAACTCCGCCTGTGCTTCTTTTGCCCAAAATTTGAAGTACGTTTTTTTTTTAAATTGATTTGTTATAGATGTATAAATAAATAAATACAGTTACATTTCAATTCTGAGCATTATGTGGTGCCTGAACTACAAATCTTTCCCAATCATTTTCCATAATGCCGAGGGAGCATCTATCCTCTTGCACTTCCGGTTTTCTTTATAAATGCTTCTATTTACTTTTTTATCAACTTTTAGGACACCCTTTATTATTTCTATATTTCTGTTTGTTTGTATATAAATGAGCTGCTTAATAGAAAGAGTCATAACACTAACATATTATTATGTGCATTCAATTAAAATTTGTGGTAAAACGTTTTTTTAGGGAAATACTTTCGTAGATATATTTGTTTTGGAAATAATAATTTTAAACGAACCAGATGCATAATTATTCAACAATTTACATAGGATAAATGAATATGTGAATACTGATGAGCAAACTGTGCCCCCATTGAATAAATGCCGATCACAATACACAAAGTTTTAAATTATGAACTAATTGCCTGAAGTGTTGAAGGCAAGAGTCTGAGTTAACAATAACTTGTTCGCGAAGAAGGTGCCCGCATACATGCAAATCCGCTTAATCGACCCTCGAAAGTGTTGCGGTACGTTATTCAAAATTAAGGAATCCCAATTGTTTCGGTATATAGTGAGGTAGATTATAATATAGGATAATAATATTTCGGTAACATGTTTAGGCAAATTTCGGTTTACGTGGGTCAGCCAGCAACACAATATCTTTGAAAAGAAAGGCCATTTAATGGACTGCTGAGATGCTGGCAAATATCATCCCTTAAAACTGTTCATTTAATATGAAGCTTTATATGGCACCCAGTCTTCTGTGCGATGAGATTTGTAATAGTAGTAATGTATAGCTATCAACACGTGGTTCTTCCGCCGTGTTATGTGTGTGTGTATAAATGAGAGCGTGTTACTTTAAAGCATGACTTCTGTCACTCTGAAGCTCCATTCATTGTAACCGAATAGCGAATGGTACCGGTCACCCAACAAATTTCTAATGAAATTATTTATTTGCACAAAATATAATTTGGGATTTTATAGCTACCGTGGTCCTAAGTCTGATGAGGATAAAGAAGAAATTTAAAAAAGGAATTGAGCACACTGTAGTCGAAAAACTTTTGAGTTTGAGAAATTATTTCAGCAAGGGATAACATCTGTATACTGATCATTTTTATACAAGTGTTGAGGTCGCTAAATCACTATTTCAGAAAGATATATATATATATATATATATATATATATATATATATATATATATATATATCCAACTGGTACAATAAGACAAAGTAGAGAGCATATTCCAAAAGAAGCTAAGAAAACAATAGTTGGCCATACAAAATATTTCAGCAAAGTGGAATTCTTTTATGTTCTCCCACGGAAAAAATAAAAAAATTAATCCGATTATTTTGATTTCAACAGATGTTACATGAAAAATATAACTAAAACTAAAGAAAGATATAATTATGAGAGCATTAAAACAATACCATTCATGATTCATACATACAATTATGGGCATCGTTGATAAATCTGGTAAAATGTTACACCCGTAACTTGATGAAAGAAAGATATTAATATTTTGGAATTATATTTAGCATTTATATATGAATGGTTTTGAAGCTTAAATTATATTTAAAGAAAGTGTAAAAAAAGAGATTACATGAAGTTTGTGCTTGTGTTGAGAATAATTTTGTTCTTGTATTTTTCTTTTGATTTACTGTTTCATTTAGAAATTGTGTTCATTTTTTAAATTTATTATTGCAATAAGATACCAGATGAAGAAAGCATTGAAAAGACTTTATAAATCGGTACATTTTTAAAGAAATTAATTATTTTGTTTAACAACATTCTACACCTACAGCTTTCGTTAGCAATTAACTGTAAAACCTAGGAAACGGTACTAAAATGATTAAGCTAATTTCAAATTAATATTAATCGAATGTTTTGACCAATTTCCTTTATAAATTATTAACTGTTTAAAAACTGTTTTAAAACGATAAAACTATTTTCTTTTTGAAAATGTTTTAAAACTATTTTGTATAAATAGGTTACATTTCGTAACTTTAAAACACTTTATGTTTGATAATGGCTAACTGTTAGTTAAGACTATAGTTATGTGTAGTTTTAAATAAAGTGATAAAATAAAATTATCGTAACTTCTTTATTACATTTATTTTTTTAACACATTTTGAATTATATTTTTAAATGAGCTTTTGGTGAAATCTTTATTCTCTCATTTGAAGCAGTTTTTCAATTCCTTAGTTTGTTTGTTTGCTTTTTACAAAATTTTAAATTGATATTTGTACAATAACAGAAAACTGTTTTAAGGCAAAAAGGTCTTAGACTGGCTGCAGATAAGACAAAGACCCTAATCCTTTAAGGAGAAAATGAATAGAGATCAAAATAAAAGAGCAGAAAGTAAAGATAATTAAATATTATTTTTATAAACAGGAGACGAGAGACAATACAAATATTGCATTAAAGTTGTCTTAGGGTGGGAACTGAAAAGACAAAGGCTGTAATCTTATACAGAGATAAAAAGACTAAAGATAGGAGAGAGAAAAATTAGAGATAATTTTTATTATTAAATCAACAGATGACGAAGGACAAGATAAATAATATCTTAAAGATATAAAAAAAGTCTTAAGATGGTAACAGAGAAGACAAAGGCTGTAATCTTTTATGGAGAGAAAAAGTCCAAAGAAATGGTAATCAAAATAGAAGAGCAGGAATTGAGGATAATTTATTATTATTATTAAGGGGGTATTACACTCCTGAAGCGCGTTTTGAGAGTAATTTTTAGGAATTAATTCTGCGGAAACTATCAAACCTACAGTATCAGGATTTTTGACTAATATTAAGACGTGTTTAAACTAACAATATAAATTTTATTGAATTACTTAATCTAAATGTATACAAGTTATGCGCTGTTATGTATGTCGCGGCGTGAGACGCTCGTCCAATCGGGCGCACGGGTTGTGGCGATGCTAATCGTCTAAAATAAAAAAAATTTTTTTTTCAATCTATATGAGTGTAGTTATCGTCCGAACTAGAATTAAACAAGTACACATATTTTTATAGAAACGGCAGCTGTTTAAAAATCAAAGTTCAATTTTTCCGAAAAATGTTCAAATAAAACATCAGATTGAAAGTGAAATATACAAGCTATCAAAATAATCCTAGATCCAACCATAAGTGAAGGTTCTTTCAATATGTGTGCCAAACGGCAAGTCAATCGGTCCAATAGTTTTTGAGAAAAACGTGCGCCCGTCTTGCAAAATGCCGTTCTGAGAAAAACGCGTTCAAAGTTTGCAATACATTTAGCACTGATACGGTTGAACTTACAATGGATAACAACTGATTTGAGTAACTTACCCTTAATCAGCTGTACCGGGGCCATAGATACAAGGGGCGACCATAGAGACAAGGGGGGACCATAAAACAGAAAAACGGTCGAGATATAACAGTCGATGGTATAAGTACCGCGCCGCAGCCTAAGCTTGTGTAACTATGGGAGTTCTACGAATTTCAAATTAATATTTTCGAAACCCACCCTCAGAACCCCAGACTATAATAAAATGCAAGAAAAAAAATTGAATTGTCGAATTTTCTAAAGAGTAATTCCCCCTTAAATAAGCAGAAGACAAAAGACAAGACACATAATGTCTGAAAGATATAAAAAATATCATTGAATGGCAACAGAGAAGAGAAATTTAAAATAACTGAAAATAAAGATAATTTATTACAAAAAAGATTATAGGGTGACAACAGGAAGACAACGACCGTAATCCTATAAGGAGAGAAGAAAATCAAGCAATGGAGATCAAAATTGAAGAGCGGCCAATAAAGATAATTTATTATTATGATTTAATGAATAGGAGATGAGAAGCGAAACAAATATTGCATCAATAACAGAAGAAGAAGAAGAGTCGTAGGGTGCCAACAGAAAAGACTAGGCCTTAATCCTCTAAAGAGATTGAGATCAAAATAGGGGAGCAGAAAATCGACATTAAGCTGGAAGTAAAGTACTGTTACCGGCGTTCAGTTTACCTGAACGTCGTAACAAATGCGTAATTATATTTTAATCCATTTTACCCATTGCTCCTAATAATAAATAGCATAAATTCCGCATTATTGAAATAATCCAAACGAGATAATTTTCCAAAATGTGCAGCTGCCAGTGCCCTTTTCGGCGAAGAGGATCATTACCTGTTCCCGGAACTGCGGGGCCTACGTGACCGAAACAAAGCCGCGGTGCTTAAGATCACCGCATAAAACCAAGCCCAGATCAACGCTCTCTACCAGTCGTCTGCCATCAGCAGCGGTGGCCAGCCTGGTCGGCTTTGCCGATTCATGCCTCTTGCTCTTGTATATATTGTATATTTTCTCTGTCTATCTATCTTTTGTAATATATTCTCTTCTTCTATTTAATTTACACTCTTTCTCTTGTTCTTTTACTCCAGCTAGCCGGTGCCCCTACGTTGACGTTTCGTGGAAGCTCAAGCAAGTAGCACAGACGAGAAACTGTTTAATCGAAGCCTGCGGCTGTTAGTCGATGGTGAGCCTCGCCAGGGACCCCTGTGCCGCTTCCAGTGCGTCTTGGTTCCAGAAAGTACCGCCAGTGTTACTTCCTTGCCAGTCCATCACCAGGACATCTTCCACGACTCCCGTTAACAGTACTTGAGATTATAGATTTAAAAAAAAAGCGGCTAGCCACTCATAAACGAGGGGGTTCAATATATGATTGATTGTAGAGGCTTTCACTTTGTAATATATAATGCAAACGTTTTTTTCTGAAACAAGGGTTGTTTTATTCAGCATTCAAATACACCATGTTATTCCCCAATCCTTTTGCTACAAAACACTACATTTCAACGTAATCTCCATTCAATGCTACGGCTTTAAGCCATCTTGACGTGAGGGCCTGGGCCTTTGGAAGAGCTAAGTCTATAAGTCGTTAAGTTCGGTCTTGAAAAATAACTCGATAAAGTTGTTTTCATCAACTTCAGGTTCAGAAATGGTTATAACATCTTGTTGGTATCTCAGCGGGCACTGGCCTAATGTTTTTTAATTTTTTTTGTGTTATATCCACGTAGATTGCGCATAGAGAAATAACAGTCATCATGGTGATTTGTTGGCTCTCGCCAAATCATTGGTATTCCAAAAGATAGGGCATTCCTTGTTCCATTACCCAATGCCTTAAAATCACAGGTCTTCATATATATATATACAGCATGCGGTGCCCAATATTTGTCTTAATCACCAATCTTTACTTTAAAATATGCGTAGTATTGCTGTTTCAATAGTGATCTAATTTTACGTCTAAATTTCTTGACCACACAACCACACACATAGCAAAAATTGTCTCGCTTATTTTGATAAAGGCTTGGCATTTTAAACACGAATTGAACTACAAAAAGCTCACTAAACTATGACTGCCTAGACCGAACGCAAACAGACTAATGAATGCGCTTGTTAGACAAAGACATCTATTTATTTTCATTCGCCGACGGTCTGACTGCAAATTAGGGAATCCCAGGAATTAAATTTTACTTTCCGGGATTCCCCTATACTTTCATTTAATTTTTATTCGCAGATATTAAAAAAAACATAAATAAGACACCTAGTACATTTATTAAAAAAATGTGGGTGATGGAAACAAAAAAATGTTGATTCTCTATTACTTTAGCCACCAAAACTTAAAAAATAAACAAATCCAAATCACAATTTTTTCATTGGCCTGTGTTATGAAAGCATTAAAACAATACCTGGATGGCTGCATGGTACCAGTCCACGGGTCTATGTCGTAGCTGCATCAATAACGTCTTTATCATCCGTGTAGTGCTTCCCAAGGATTGCGACTTTAATTGGACCAAACAGATGAAAATCCCGAAATCTGGGGTGTAGGGTGGATAAAGAAGAACAGCCGACTGAAGTTTTGTGAGCTCATCTCGGGTACAAAGATTTATGTGAGGTCTGGCGTTGTTATGGAGAAAAAGAAGTTCGTTTGGCTTTTTGTGCCTATGAACACGCTGAAGTCATTTCTTCAATTTTTGAAAATTAGTACAATTTCAGAGTTGATCGATAACCCTGGGGAGACACATCGAACAGAATAACCCAAATTCCACATACAAGCTGAGGTATGGCATTGTACTTTTTCTTGGTAGGGGAGTGGTTGTGGCGCCACACCATTGATTGCCCAATTGCCCAGTTTGTTTCGGGTTGGAAGTGACGAGCTCATGTTTCATCGCCTCTAACAATGTTTGACAAAAAATGTCACGATCAGCCTCATACCTAGCAAGCAATTCTCCACAGATGGATCTCCTTTGCTCTTTATGGTCTTCGGTTAGACATCGCGGGAACCAACAGGAAAAAACCTATTAATACTCCACCCGGTGAACAATTGTAGTACCAACAGAGACCTCCGGTTTAGCAGCGAGATGTTTGATTATGATCCGTCGATTATCTCTACTGAGAGTGTTCGCACGCTCCAACATTACATGGGCCACAGCTGTGCACGGTCGATAAGAGAAGGGCACGCTGCAGATCAGACAGTTTTGCTTGATGATGATGGCACAAGCTTTTCTCAACGACTCACCGCGCTTTTGTTCACTGTCAGATTTTCGTAGACATTCTGCAAGCATCTATGAATATCTGAAATGTCCTCGTTTTCCGTCAAAAGAAACTAAATCACTGTCCGTTGTTTGAAACGCACCTCCGTAACAGACGTCATTTCATTTCCTATCGGAAATCGACGAAACAAGAATACTGAATGATGTTCCACAAAAATGTTCAAGTTTTTCAACCAAATGTTGCGAGACAAAAAATTGTATTACATTAATTATTGAACTCCTTTCATAAATAAGATTAAGAAAAAGACAGAAAAGTATATAAAGGCATTGGGAAATCTCATGCTCAATCACAGAGGGCCTAGTGAAAAGGAAATGAGAATCATGGAAACTGTTGCACGGCAACATAGTAGAACAAATATAAAGACGTTTTTGAGAAATACAAAGACAATTAAGAGTCAGGTAACAAGAGGATGTCGAACAATATCAGCAGAGGTTTTACAGGTGTTAAGGTATTAGGTATTAAATAGTAGTATTATTTATTTTATCCAAAATTCTAACAAAAAGATTCTAATATTCTTACATAATAATTTTTCACAGAAATTGTAATCGCATTTGGAAACGCTTGAATTAAAAAAAAAATAGGTGTTCTTCCATTCTCGCCCTCTATTCTTATGGTGACAGGAACAGCAGGAGAAATGGATAAAAAGTTTAGAAAAAGAGGAAATAGGAGAGAAAATACAGGTTAAGTTGCAAGAGTGATAAGCAAAAAATAAAGGAAAGGCGGGGTAGACAAAGTAGCTAATCAAAGGCATTAAGACAAAATAGAAAAGCACAGGATCTAACCCAACTAATAACTTTGACAGTTATCAAAAAATGTTCATGCTTAGAGAAGAAGATACATGGAGACATACAAGAAGAGAAAACAGAAAACACTTTTTTCAAGTACGAGAGATGAAAAAAATGGGTTAGAATTGAAAGAGAAGATATAGCAGTAGAAGTATAGAAACAAAAGATGAAATTGTGACAAGTAAAGAGGAAGATTAGAACAGCGTAACTACATATTAGAGAGGTGATGAAGGGAAAGGATAAAGATAAATAGAATAAGATCATATTGAAGCCATAAAGAAGATGAAAGAGATTCTGGAGCTAGAGAGAAGGTTTTAGTGGTTAGATTCATAAATAGAAGTCCCACAGAGACAAGACCCTTAAGAACCAGGGGGATTTCACTCGCCCTTAACATACGCATTAACTAAAAAAAATCCCTTTTCTACGAAAATCATGTTGTGCCTTTTTTTAACTTAATTTTTGTTTAATCTCACGGTAACTCACAACTAGTCTTATTGTACAAGTTCTAATCTAAGTAATTTCTTTATCAATACTATTATACTTGTCAAAGTAAATATATTTAAAAAATTATATGATAATAGTTTTTAAACTGTTAACAGTGGAGACTTTATACTTTGTTATATATCATAAATCGCAAATGAAACACTTTCTTATTTTGTTTGTATAACTGGAACTTTATTTGGTGACTATAAACTTCTATTGTCAAAATGACAAGTTGAAATTCTCGAAGCTATGGTTACTAACTAAGGTTCCAGTTATACAAACAATGTAAAAAAGTGTTTCATTCGTGGATAATAGTTTTACTTCAAACAATTTATTTTTGTTTTGAACTTTAAAAAGTAATAATATTAGGTACGAGGTATAGTAGAAAAGTAGTACCCGTTTGCAGAGTGCGGAGTGCTGTAGAATACAGCAGCCGCCGGATTTATGCTAACATGATCATACGTATTTCAGCTGTCTGTATTGTGACTGTGTTGTTTATGTAAGTGTTTATAATTAATTATAATATAAGAAAATAAAGAACACCGCTACTTATGATTAGATTTCTTAAGAAAAGAAATGTACGACATTGCGATATTCATCGTCAATTGAAGGAATTGAAAGGAGAAAATGTTATGGATGAGTCTTTTCCGGGCTGGTATCATAACTTAAACGTAGGTAGAGAGAACATCCATATTGACGAGGTAAGGAACTGCCGTCAGTCACGGACGAACTTCAAACTAACGTTTTGGCAGAAAAGAAAGATTACATATCTGAATACACTAGCGGCCGAGAAATACGGAAATATAAAAATGTTATACAAAATTAGATCTTAACCATAAATCATCATTATTTGCTATTTATTTAATTATAATCAACAGCATAATTACCAATCGTAATACATAATTGGAATTATAATTTATTCCATATAATTCCAATTCCATTCTCATACATTTTAATAGAGTCCGAGCGCGCATTGCGTTCATATACCATATACATATACAAATAAACAATGTACTTTGCTATTACATCTATTACAATTCCAGCATCCGGAATTCTGATGCGATGATTTCAATAATTTCATAATACCTATGCGACCCATACGTCCATAATCCATCAATATACTCAGTTAAAATAAATAATGCATTCAGATTGTAAATCGTAGCGGAAAAAACCGCATCTAACAACAATTCCTTTGCTAGTCGAGGAATATAGAAACGTAAAGCGGAAACAATGTAGGTCCGCATTACTCCGTGAGGGTGGTTTGTGGAAATTCAGAAGGATATATCCCGAGCAGCGGAACAAATACTTTTGTGATGCACATTTTAGAGTCATATCGTGTTACAGTCGACCACTATTTGTACTTCCTCGGCGCAAATTTTACTTCGAGAACAAATTTATTGCAACGTGTTACATAATGTTATCTGGATGAAGTTCACGGAATAATTGATTACCTAAGGCTTATATTTATTTATTCATATAACCGTTTAAATACTAAATTTATATTTAAAGGGTGGTTTTTAATTGTGATAAAAATGTGCTATAATTACAATCGTAATAACCAGTAACTTTCAGTTAGTGCAATTAAAAATGAAAATCTTTAATTTAAAAAATTCAATATTAATAATATTTAATTTATCATATCGATTAATTTACCTACAATTAAGTGATGACGTTCTATAGGTTATATATTTAATTATTTTACTACTACTAAACATCTTTATTCGCAGAAAAAAAAAATATAATACATGTAATGGATAAAATAAAATAAATTCTGGTATAGTTGATTTTCTATCTATCTATCGACCGGTGGTCTTTCAGCTCTAATTATTTTATTTACAGTAACATGTATCTGCAGCTTTCTGCCCTGAGTCTTGCATGATCACTTCTAAATATTTGTATCGTTTCGTAGAGTAAATTCATTGCTTCTTTTACTTTTCCTGTTTTCCTTAGTTCGTGCTGAAAATTCATAAACCGGAAGTGGATTTTTTGATAATCGCTACTAAACTATTGGAGCTACATGAAATTTATATAACAAATCATTGTAGAGAATTCAAAAGTAAACAAATTACTAGCCTTTTTGCGTAAACCTCATAGTTTTCGAGAAAATATAGGGAAAGTACTATGATGGCCACATCACCACCTGAGTCGCCAGGTCTGTCACTTGTGTGAAGTGGAGCACTCTAAAACCGGTTTCAGCTTGACTTCTACCGACCACGACATCGGAGACAGCTTTGTCACCTTCAGCTATATCAGCGAGTTGCAGAGCACCTATCAGCGGTTGTTGGCTCTCGTTAGGGATCTCAGCTCCAAGCCGCGATGGTTTGACCCGATTTCATCACCAGCCTGCAAACAAAATTAGAGACCATTCAAGAATCGCACGCGGATCTCTTGTAGCAGCAGGAGAAGCAGAATAGCATGATAAAGATGTTGATCGAACAAAGCAACACCTTCAAAACCTTGTATCAACAATTTATGATCGGAAATGGAGAAAACATTTCATTAGACGGTAACAAGTCATCTTCGTGCCCGAAAAACCTCGACATGTGGACGACAAACCCCAAGAGTTAGAGCGCGCCCTGGAAAAGTCTAGAAAAGGGGTACATCTCGCCAAAAAAGAATTCGACACGTTAGTGCGAGAAGAACCAAAACGAGAAAGTACTCGTCGAGCAGATGGAAAAACTGGGCCGAGCTTCAAGAGATCATGCGGCAGAACTCGTAGCGAAACCACCTACAAAATGTTCAAAGTAAAGAAGAACAACGCCCAGGTGCGCAATCGCATCTAGAGCGCAGTCCTACTTGAAGGATCAAATTTTAGAGGCGTAAACCAAACTCAAATAAATAAATAAACAACAATTTTGGAACAGGACGTCAGCGACATCGAAATAAAAGCACGCCATTGCGTTATCAGCATAAAGATATTACTGATATTGTGCCGAAAATGGTCGAGTTGTTTGGTAAACAAAAGAGGAAAAGTGCGGACGGCAGAGTGGCGGTAAAAGGCGACCGGCGATCGTGCTTCGCGATCTTCTAATGATCCCAATAAAGAGAATTCGCATCTCAAATTATTAAAAATTCCTAAAAATTCTATAATTTGGAATTCAAGAAAAGATTATAGTAAACTACTATACAATGAAACAAAAATATTGGTCAATTGAACATCTAAAAAAATAATTTTGGCGATAATTTATATAAACCAGAAATTGAATAATTCTAATAAGATAAGATAACATTGTTGATATTTTTGAGATATAGATGAAGTTTTTTAGTAAATCTGTAGACATCTTTAAGAAAAGTATTTGCAAAATTTAGGAAGAATAAAAGTAAATACTAACTGATTTAAAGTTGTATAAAGATTAATTAAGTCACTATTAATTCATTTTGCTAAGGTATACCATTCAGTGAAATCATCTGTCGTAGATCTGCTCATATTTATTCATTTTTAGTTTAGCTATCTTGTTGACAGAGTTTACAATTTGCTTCAAAACCTTCGGCTCTAAATTTATCTTGTTTACAGCTGGTTTATGTTGCGGCTTATGCTGAGGTTCGTAACAAAAACCACCAATATTAGAATTATCATTACTACTTCATGTTAAAGTGTGTCGTTTCCAGATACGTGCAGCAGGACGCGAGATTGTTTCCTTTCCTTTTCCTTCTGTTGAGTTGAGCTTCACTTTCATTTTTTTTCATTAGCCTGTATTTCAGCCAAAGACCCGGTCAAGTCTTCATAAGTTTGTTCGCCCAATTGATATGTATGCTGGATGGTTTCTCAAGAGATATCTTCTCCTTCTGCAAATACCGCTACTATAATCTGGATTTCTGCTAGACTCAGTTCCTGATTGCTGATCGATTAACTCAAATGAGCTGCACGTATGAACTTATGGTTGTTAATGACAGCCTATCTGGCTAATTCCATTTGCCTCTTTTGCTACTCTTCACGTTTTTCTGTTGTCAATATTTTATTTTCTTGTTCTTTCATTTTTTTCAGTTCCTTTGTCTTTCTTTGTTCCTGAAACCTTCTTTTCGTGCTAATTATTTCAGCCTCTTTTCTTCAGACACCTACAGCTTTCTCTGGTTCACTCTTTAACCTCTTTCGTTTCTCCTCTAGCTGTTTTCTCTCCTGCTTTTGCTTTTTCTGTTCCTATTTGCGTCTCTCTTCAACTTCATTTTTAGCACGCTTCTCATCAAGTTCCTTTTTCTTCATCATTTTATTAACCGAGGCTCAGGTTTAGTGATGACGGTATTTTCTTTGTTTAGGGTTGCACCTCGAGTGGAGTATTATTCGGTATAGTCGAGCCGACGAAAGCTGACTGTGACTTCATTCTATCCTGGTCATCCTGGGATAATGATATAACGAGATAGTTATTAATTGCTATACGGTTCTTAGTACGAAAATGCACGAGTCACAGCCAGCTCTCGAGGGCTGAACACACAGAAGTGGGAAGATCCCATATAATAATAGGCTTTTCCTGCCATTGATGTTGCAGAGGTTGAGGTAGTGAGGAATTACTTGACGGTTGGTTAGGCATGTACTGTTTTTTCTCGACAAAGTCTCTAAAATTATGCTTTATTCCATTTGCGGTTTCTATCAGAACTGAAGGAAGTACATATTGTTGTCAATATCCATTTTCATTCCCGGCTTAGGCAGTCTGCTTATGAGGTTACTAGTGGGCAGTACAAGGACTGCTGTGCCCGGTAACCTGTTAACTGGCCAACCCTGCATCGTCGGTATACTGGGTTCGTATATTATGGTTGGTGTTGTACCTAGGATTTAGGCTTTAATTGTTGGTGGTTGCATTCCCCTCTGTATGGACTGCAACCCGCCCATCTGTTGAACTAGGGTTTGCAAGGAGTCCATCTGACAAGACATCGCCGTCTGCGACTTCTCAACTAATGAAGAAGGATGGTTCAGCATTTAGAACAGTTGACTGCCAGATGTAGGTTGTTGAAAAGGATGTCTTACTTGTGGCTGCTCCAGGAACTGTTGTGATTTCTCTTTGCTGCAAGTTACTTCGAACAATGCAATAAGCGCGGTTGATTGGAATTGCAAAGATTTCTAGGTTTTAATAATATGAAGTAAGAACTGGTGGGAAAAAATTGAAAAAAAAATGGGAGAAGATTTGTAAACTACTGGAATTTTTAAAGTTATTAGAAAACTTTGAAAGAATAAGACAGAAAATACAAAACTACAGACCAAATAACTGCACTAATTGAAATAAAGATTGAAAGAAATAATTTAAATGAAATTTCATTTAGCATGAACTTGAAATTGAAATTTTAAATAAACTAAGGCTATTATATTAGTAAATGGATGGAATATAGAAGAAATTGCTAAAAATTCTAAAATTTTGAAAGAAATTGCAAGTATATGCAGTGTGGAAAAGCCAAATGAAAAAATGGTGATGTGGCCATCATAGTACTTTCCCTAAATTTTACTCGAAAACTATGAGGTTTACGTAAAAAAGTTATTCTTAATAATTTGTTCAGTTTTAAATAATCTATAAATATTTCTCATAGAAGTTTCATGTAACTTCAATAGTTTATTAGCAATTAGCAAAAAATATCAAAACATTCAGTTTTTATTGTTTTTCTTGAAAGTTAAGAATTTTATGAAAAAAATGTTCAAATAAAACTTGTTCAGTTTATAATCCCCTTTAACTTTTGTTTGAACCATTTTTTTAAATATTTCATATTTAGAAAAATATTACCAAAAAACAAAAAAACGCCTCGAGTAAACATCCACTTCCGGTCTATGAATGTTCACCAAAAGCTTTTCAGTTCCAGTTTATAACGACAAAACCTTAAGTTTAAAGTTTCATCTCAATAGGACCTTTCATTTTTGAGATACAGCGCCCACCGACAGACACACAGACACACAGACACACAGACACACAGACACACAGACACACAAAAAAAATTTCCAGAAATTAGTGCAATGGATTCAGGGGGCCCCAAAACGGATATTTCCGCAAAAAAAATTTTTGAAAAAAAAATCACGAAAACAATACTCCCCCTATATATACTATATAGGGAAAGTAATAAATTCATTATTTCGGTTACTGTACATATTTATAGAAATCCCGAAACAGGTCAAATTTAAATTATAAATTGACATTCTTCAACGTGAACCCCTTTAAAGTAACAGTTGCAACCCCCAATTTTTGAAATGGGAAGTATAGGCTTGGGATATATCGTTTCAAAAGTCTCTTCCTTCTCTATTCTAAAATGCTATTTTTTCATTTTTATTTTGTTAGGATTCAAGCAAGAAATAGTGGAAAATTCTTGAAAAGAAGGACGCAAAAGTTTTTGAAAAACTTAAGATACCTGTTTTTTGGACAACTCTTATAAATTCATACCAGAAATGTGAATAACTTCTATAAATCAAAAAGTCAGAAAGATTGTTTATTGGACAATTTATAAAATGCATTGCAAATTCTCGGACAATAGATTAAAAAAAAAATTCGAAAAATTGTAGACATCTCTGTGATTGTTTCTCCTATTATATTCTATTATATTATCCTCTCCTCACGTTGTTGTTTCCAGCATTTCCTTTTTGTAATAATTTTTCTTCCATCTCATCTTTAATTATTTCCTTATTCTGCTTATTTATTTTTACAGTATTCTCATACATTTATGAGTACTTTAGAGAATAGTTTCTACTTTTGATGCCTTTTTTTACTACTTTGGCAATTTTTCTTAATTCCCTTATTTTCGTGATAAATGTTTAAAAACTTTTTAGTTACATGAAATTTATATAACAAATAATTGTAAAGAATCCCAAACTGAGCAAATTAATAAGAATAGCTTTTATGCGTAAACCTCATAGTTTTCGAGAAAAATACAGGGAAGTACTATGGCCACAACACCATTTTAATATTTATTTTCGTTTTATGTCATCACTTTAGTTCTGCTTGTATTCATTTTCATGCCGTGTATATTTTTAGTACCTCGTTCAAAGAATAAAAATTGATGATAACAGGAAACAGCTGAAGTGTAGGCATCGTTACCCGCGAACATAAAGATAATTGGGATTAAGGTTTATTAGGCAAAGAAAAAAAAAATGTTTACAGGAGGCAACAAAAGG
>CAXAKX010000839.1:0-18518 GCA_963969525.1 Ontholestes murinus
GTTGAACATAAAATTAGGGCCAATCCGTAATTTGAACTTATTTTAGATATTTTTATTTTTTTACGTGTTTTTTCGGTTGTAACAGTTTACTAACTGATTGCTTAAATAAAAATAATTTTTTGTTCAAAGTTTATTGAAAGTAATGAAAATTAACAAATTTAATTTAATATGCTAAGTAATGAAAATAAACAAATTTACTCTGATGTGCTTTTTTTTTAAACACAAGCAAGTTTAAGGACAGCATAGTTTTTATTTCTGTGGTGTCATCTGCCAGTTGCAAATTGTGTATTCATGTCATTATTAGTGTATTGCAATAAGCATAAATCCTGTTGTTGCTACTCGAATTGTGGCGGCTTTAGAAGTCGGTGAGCGCGAAACTACGAGAAACTTTGGTGTAAGTCTCTCGAGTATGAAGCGAGTATGGCAGCGGTACGAAGAGACTGGTCTGCTCATTAGAAGACCTGATTCATGGCAAGACAAGACTATAACAGCTAGAGATGGCCGCTTTCTCGTTTTTAGTGTATAAACATAAGTCAGTGGACAGTTAGGAGGCGACATCATACTGTTGGATTATCTTCTTGAACTATAGCTACCGGACCGCCGCTTTCCCGTGAACACCGGATTGCGAGATTGAATTTTGCACCAGAACACCTGGCTTGGTCAATAGCAGATTGGAGTCGCGTATTGTTTTACGATGAATCTCGATTCTGTCTTACTGGATCAGATAGGCGTGTACAAGCGGGGCGACGACAAGGCGAGAAGTATGCTCAAACGTGTATTGCCGAGCGACTTCCATTTGGTAGAGGATCAGTTATGGCATGGTGACGCATATCTTTTGACACTCACACGGAATTAGTTTTTATCGAGAATGTGATATTGACTGCGCATAGGTATCTGATAGAGGTTCTAGAAGACCATGTTTTACCGTTCTTGGTTATTATTGGAGACGACGCAACATTTATGCATGATAACGCACGAACCCACACTGCTCGGCTAGTTATTGAGCATCTTGACGAGTGTCAAATTAAGCGATTTATTTAGCTTACTCGTAGTCCAGATTTAAATCCGATTAAGCATGTTTGGGATGAGATAGGAAAACGTTTACGGAGACATATGTGGCGGCTTCCAGAAATTATAGAGAACTTCGTGACATACTGGTGCAGGAATGGGACAATCTTCCCCAGAATGTGATCAAAAATCTGATCGAGAGCATGCCTCATATATTGCAAGCTATTATCACTTCCAAAGAAAGGAATACCCGTTGCTGAAGTCTCTAAACTTTCTTTTGTTTCAAAAAAAGCATATCAAAGTAAACTTGTTCAGTTTAATTACTTAGAATATAAATTTAAAATTGTTAATTTTCATTACTTTCAGTAAACTTTAAACAACAGAAAATTATTTTTTTATTCAAGTAATCAATTAGTAAACTGTTACAACCGAAAAAACTCAAAATTTCTAAAATAAATTCAAATAACGGAATGACCCTAATGTTATGCTCGGCAGTGTACAGGGTGAGTTTTTTTAAATGTTCTCTATGAGGATCTCGGAAATTATAAGAGATAGAGAAACAGTTAACTGGGAAAAGAATTGTCGATTTACTAGATGAATAAAATTCAAAAAAGTCAAAGGTAACTAGATATTTTGAAAAAAGTAAAAAGTGTCAATTTTTTCCAATCAATATATCTCGGTTATTATAACAAATATAAAAAAACTGTATAGACAGTATATATATGTATATAGATTTGTTCATATAATATCTATATTGTATCTTAATGCGCACTTATTACGCCCACACATTTAATTATGCTTAGTACTTAGAAATATGTTATAAATTAGAGTAATTAGATTATAATTGAGCATTCGTAATCCATCATTCATAATAGTAGTTCACTTGGAGTTAGTCGCATCCGTTAAATCTGTATCGATTCGTGTAGTAACGTTGTATAATAATAAAATCAACCCTTTTTAAAAACGCGCTTATCAACTCGAAAACTATAACTAGCGCAGTCGTGGTAGGATTTCCTGAGGAAAACGTATCAACCCTGAGTGGACATCACAGTCGACACCAATTTTCCCTTTGCCTCAACAATTAATCGGGAGTTGCAACAGTTCCACATCGGATAGCACCGAGGAGTCTTCCAAAAATCGAAGATACAGCTCTGAGGGCGATGAAACGGAACATCTCACCACCAGATCCTTACTTCCCTGGACGAATACCAGAGGCGGATGGACCGTGTGATCTACGTTTGGTAAGCACAAGTTTTTTCGAGGCTTTATTATTGTTACATGTTGAATCGCTCCTAGTTATCAATCCCCAATTCATTTACATTCTCCACATTTTTATGAATATAGTGAATTAGTTTTAAAACTGAAAAAAATTAAAAATGGAAAATAACGCAAATATTGATTACCAATTAGTTAAACATAGAAACTATTCCATTATTCGACGGGCGCAATGAGCTAACAGAAATATTTATCTCTAGATGTGTGTGCTATTATAAGTAAACTTAGAGATCGTGCATTAATCGCGATTGGATCGCGAAATTAATATCGTGGCAACAAATAAAAAATCATCTCCGACAGAGATTCGGTGACCTAAGAAATTATGATTGGTTGGTTCAAGAACTAATAAGTTTAAGACCTAACAGAAATAAAAAATCATTGATTTTGGAGAACGTTTGCAAATATTGAGAAGTAAACTCGCTAGCAAAATTAATTCTTTATCGGCGATAGAAATGCCAGACGCCACAAAACGTTTTTACATACATAATTACGACGAGCTTGCATTAAAAACGTTTATACGCGGACTTCGCGGTAACATTCAGAGTATTGTTCGTTTAAGAAACCCTGACTCGCTAAAAGAGGCAATTAATTATGTTATTGAAGAGGAGAATTTTCAGAGCACATTATACAGGGTGACTGACGAAAAACCTTTGGTGCTGTATCTCGCTTATTTTTTATCCGATTTTAATAAAGAAAACATTAAATTAAATAATTTTTAAAAGACTTTAATATGAATTGAACTGATATTTTTTCTTGCGTCCAGTTTTTGACAAAAGTCGATCAACTTTTTTTTTCAAATTGCACTGTATATATATTTTTTATTGATCCGCAAGAAGATTTTTTTGTGAATATAAAACTGTAAACAAATTTTATCCATACATCAAACTTAAGTCGAGAAATTGAGGATTTAAAAATAAAAATAAAAAATCAAGTATCCATAGTAAACAATATACAGAGCCTATTTTAAATATCAAAAGTGACAGTGTCAGCCATTGATACAATACTGTAACGATTTTTAATAATTTCATAATTAAAATGTTAAGATTTCAAGCACAGAACTACTACTGTACTAGAATTTTGTGCCCCTACAGAAATCGTTTTTCTGATAGAGTAATTCTATGTGCCGACCAATTTGGAAAACTGGTGTCTAATGATTGTTGTTGTGGAAAATATTTTCTAAAAACTATTTAGTGTTAACGAGTAGTGCGGTATATTAGGAAACAAAGGAGTGGGCCCCTTTTTACTGAAGGTAGCCTTAATAAAAAAATGTTATTGTTACCTAACAAACGAAATAAATAATTTTCTGGATAAATTGCCAATAGCAGTACTGCATACAATCGGTTTGGAACAGAACGGTGCTACATCACATATATTTAGATTTTTTTATATTTGTTTTAGTTTCTTCTTCCCTTTTTAAATACATGTTTTGTTGTTCTTTATGATTACGAATTCGAAATAAAATTCTCTATTATAAATACTAATATAATACTTCTTTATTCATTTTAATGCTTCAATTATTAAAAATCATTGCAGCATTGTATCAATGACTGACACTGTCACTTTTGACATTTGGAATAGGCTTTGAATATTGTTTACTATGGGTACTTGATTTTTAAATTTTTTTTCAGAAAATCCTCAATTTCTTGACTTTGGTTTGATAATTGGATAAAATCATTTACAATTTTCTATTCAGAGAAAAATCTCCCTGCGGATCAATACCAAATATACAAGGTGTCCCGTTAATGCGGGGAAATGGCTGGACCATAGATTCCTGGGGTCGAAATATGAAGATTTAACGCAACTTATCTATATCCAAAAATTTACGGTTAAGCCGGAATTTATGTTCAAAGTTCCAAAAATTTTTATTTCTTTTGTTTATAACAATTGAACGCTTCATTCGATTTGAATGAAATTTATTATTAATAACTACTACAATATAATACATCATTTCAGTTATTATGGCTATTATTGGTTAACAACAAGTATAAAAAACAGTAGTACCACCACTTAAAAACTAAAATATTTTTTTATTGGTGCATCAAATGAAAACTAAAAAAATACTATTTAGAAGACCATTTAATTCAAAAACTTTAAACTTTAAATTATACGTTCGCTTATTTTTTATTCTTAAAAATTACTAATATTTCAAACAAACAAGTTAAGTGTTGGTGAATCTAGTCAGCGATCTATGACGGCGCATTTTTCTAAAATAGACAGGCTATGTTCACAAATTAAAGTTATCTACGCAAGGACCATTAAAGAAGTAATCCTTCCTTTGCACTTTTCTAATTATACTCGACATATATTGATACTATTCGTCTCTTTGGTATCGTTAATCGTTACATTGTTTACATTAAGATAGCTCGAATCACATTTCTTAGTTCAATTTATAATATTTCTTGTCTTTTTTAGTTTAAATGTAAAAGCTAGAAACCGAAACTGTTTGCACGTCACATATAAATCCCAAATTTTTAGTATTTACTAATTACCAATTTATTATAATTCAATCAATTATACATAAGGTATTATTTTTATTTTAGGAATAATATATGCATTCTCTTAAATTAATTTATTCCTGATTTTTGTTTGTAGTTAATTAAATTAATAAATAAACATCGATAATCCACGTTGGATTCATTTGTTTAGAAAATTTAAAAAAAACTGACGATTCTTCAACACATAAAGATCAATCTATGCCAAAAGTCAATTTAAATCATCCATCTACAACTGCATCGACGTTTGCCGAATACAGAGGAGAAACTTCGGAATCTTCATTAAGTTGTTCTCAGCGTTGGCATTTAAATTGATATAGTTAAATTTAGTAATGTTAATGTTGATGAAATTTAGAAATTTCGAATTTTAAATTGTTAATGGAAACCAAATGATACTTTTGTTACCCTATTCTGTACATTTTAGACAATTTAATTGGTTAATGTTTTCGTATCATTTAAACGGAATCTTTTGCAAATATTGCACCTTTTGTTACAAAATTTACTAGGTTGCACCAACAAGTAGTATTGTAAGAATTAGTATCTCAGCCGGTATCTCAATATTCTAAATTATCAGGTAAAGATGTTTCGATAAGTCATAAAAATACTAAGTACTATAAAAATTCAATTGTTTAAGCGGAAAATTTTACAAAATCATTCAATTCAAGAAATTAATTAAATATGGGAAGAAGAAAATAAACATAGATTAAAACCAATAATCATAAGTATAATTTTTTGGGAGAAACAAAATATTCCCTTACACGCTCATCGTGACGCTGGTTCTCTCTTAAATACAAAATCTACTACAAACGAGGACAATTTTCATGAAATGACGTTTCGAATTGAAGCTGGTGACATCATTTTAAAAAATCATTTTTGTTTATGTTTATGTTTAGCTTCCTTTAAAAAAATACAAATGAATATACACAAATATATATAACATAACGTACAAAAATTTTGAATGGATGAAGCTGGGTGGAGTTCATGCAGCTGCGATATTCTTCCACTCTAACCCTTGCTTTTGTTTATGATGCTGAGGGTGCAAATATCCTTTTGGACATCCATCTTCTTCTTTAAATACTTGTATTTACTTTTTTGTCCCCTTTGAAGGGGAAACTTTTTGGCTGTTTATGTCAGCATGACAGATATATATGACATTTGGAAAACATATTTCACAAATGCCTCTTAAAATATGATGATTATAATGATATTACTCATAAGTCTATACTTGAATTGAAACAGATGGACGTTCCGCTATGATGGAAGAATTAAAGGGTGCTGTATCTAGATTGCAGTCAACCTTGTCCAACGTTTTTAGAACACCATGTTTCAACCATGCTTTAAATTTGTTCAAATCAAAATGTATGCAAGTATAGGCTGCCCGAAATGCCATTGCTACCATTAAAGAAGTCGTTTAATTTTTTAATGCCTCGTCGAAAAGTTACTATGTAATAAACATGATTTTTAAACATTGTGGAGTTATTGGAATTAATCTCACAATGGGAAGATAATCTTCTAATAAAGCTAAATTGCTAAAGAGTTCAATTTGTATCTTAATTTTCACAGTTACGCTACGATCTTTGTCCGATAATTTTAAAAATACGGTAACTTTGAGTCAATGGATAAATATTACGCTAATAACTTGATAAATCAATAGTGTTTGATGTTTTATCCAATAAGAGGAAAAACACTGCCACATCGTTTAAATAATTTATGATGATTGGTCTTCCTGATTCATTTTGGCCTTGTGTTTTTGCCTCGTCTATTCTTTTCGTTAATCTATTATCTTATAATCTGTAGATATAATCCCACTATCCTAATTCTCTCTCTCTCTTCTATTATTTTATTGGTTTAATATTGAGCTGTTTTCTTATTTCTGTATTTCGTACTCTGTCTCTTCTTGTAATTCCCTCTATCTTTCTTAGGTATCTCATTTCCATTGCAATGGTTTTGCTGTTATTACTTTTTGCGGTTACTTATGATTCACTACTATATAGCAGTGAATGTCTTACAATTCTTTTATTGTTTTTGTAATCTCTTTTTTCTTTAAGAATTTGTTCTTTATTGTGTTGTAGATCATTCCTGCCTTGCCTCGTATATTATATTTTTTCTGTATATTACATTTCTTCTATTAATCCCTTTTTTCCCTTAAATTATTCTTACATTCCATATTCCCATTTTTATTGTATTTAACTTTTTTCTTGTACCATTTTCTCGCTGTGAGGTCTTGGTATTTATTTGCTTTTCTATAAGTTAATTTATTATTCGTACTCCCCTCCGTTAATTTTTATCTTTCGGTATCCTATTCTTACTCTTTCCTTTTGCTTTTTCTTTTCTTGCTATTTCCTTAGTTTTTCTACTCATCTTTCTTCATGTGCTAGGTCATTATTTATGTATATCTTGGATCCTCTTATATTTCCTTTAGCTCTCATTATTTGTTGTTTTGTTTCCCATGTCCCAACTTATTTTTTGTTTTTCTCTGTTTAATGTAAAATTCCCGACTTCCTCCTGTTCTTGGTTTGCCTCTGCTGCTAATCCTGTTATTATGATATGATTTTTTATTCATTTGCTGTTCTTTCTTTTTCACTATGTTTCCAGGTTGTCGATTCCTTTTAACATCTCTTGCTTTTCTAACTTCCAATTCTCTTCTTTAATATTAATTTCTTTTCTGAGTTTTTTTTTGCAATTTCTCTCATCAAGTCTTTAAACATGCTCTTTAGTTCCTCCATTTCCACACCGTTCTTAACTATATTTAGATTTGCCTTCTCCGTGAGTTTTGTCTATTTATTCATCTTCCTTTGTTTTAATTTTGTGTCCTGTTGTTATTACAACGTTTTGTTTCGTTGTTTCCCTTCCGTTCTTCTATCTTTTTTTACTCTTCATTGGTCATTTGGAAACTTTGGAATCCATATTCAGGGCTGTCGATATTCTCTTTTTGTACTTATTTGTTTCTTTATTTTCCACTCCCTTTTAGTTTTATATATTTTAACACTACTTATTTACTTTTTTATGGACTTTTGCATGTAAGTGGTTCGCTGTTTTAGGTTCCTCTGAACTAAACAGAGGATTATTATCGAATTAATATATATTTACCTCTCCTGAATAATATTACAAATCTGCAATACAGATTTAATAAAGCCACGATGAATTTGTTCAATTTTAACACAATAATACCTAGTGTTTTATTGACAACAAACTTGTGAAGATTTAGATGTCAATTTAAAATCTGTTGCAGCATATTTAAATAAAATTTGACCTGAAAATGCAATATGTGTAATAGCAATTAAGTCTGAATTGGAATTTTGAAAATTACAATGGCAAAAGAAAAAACTAAAAGAACAATTACAAGAAAATGCTTTAGATGCACACAGAAAATTTGACGCCAATATTTACCCAACATAAAAATAATTTTACAAATATTATTTACTCTGCCCGTTAGTGTTGCTTCTGCAGAAAAACGTTTTTCTGCACTGAAAAGATTCAAATTGTGGCTGCGAGCCACTATGTCTCAAGAAAGGCTATTAATATTGACAATTTTATCAACAAGCAAAGAAAAGTAGATTTCATTATTTAAGAAATAAATCTTTTTTTAATAAATTTAGTTACAAAAATCTGTTTCAAATTTTACAGAATATTTTATTATGTTTTTATATGTCCTATATTTATTTCCGGTGTAACATTATTTTGTTTATATTTAAAAATAATAGAATTATATTTTATTATTATACGAGGGTAGATTGAAAAGTTTCCGGAATGAGATGGCGCGCGTATCGTGAAATTGTTATGATGGTTGTCAAGGCTAACCTATTTTAGGAAAGCTGTCAAATTTTCAGACACGTGCGTCGTTCCGTTTTTGTTTTCTAGGATATCTTGTGAAGCAAGTAAGGCACTTTTACAAAAATGGATAAAAACGAATTTCGTGCAGTCATCAAACATTTCTAGATGGATGGGAAAAAGGCGACGGAGATACAAGATATTTTGCATAAAGTTCATGGCACATCCACACCTTCATTTTCGACTATTAGTTTCTGGGTGAGCGAGTTCAAACGTGGCCGTACGAACACCAAGGATGAACCACGCAGTGGACGTCCAAAAACGGCCACAAATGAAGAAATGGTCGACAAAGTCCATGATCTCGTGTTAGCCGATCGACGAATGAAGTTGCGCGAAATAGTAGAGACCACGGGCATCTCATATGAACGTGTGCAAAATATCGTGCACGAACATTTGGGCATGAGGAAGCTGTCGGCGCGATGGGTGCCGCGTTTGCTGACTATGGACAACAAGCAAAATCGTGTGACCACTTCGAAAGAGTGTTTGTCCTTGTTAAAGCGTAATCCAACGGATTTTTTTCGCCGATTCGTGACCGTGGACGAAGCATGGATCCAAAACTACACACCAGAAACCAAGCAGCAGTCGAAACAGTGGATTTCTCCAGACGAATCTGCTCCGAAGAAGGCAAAGACTGTCCCATCGGCTGGAAAGGTCATGGCCACCGTTTTTTGGGATTCGCAAGGTGTGATACACATCGACTTTTTGCAGAAGGGAAGAACTATCACGGGACAATACTACAGCGATTTATTAGATCAATTCAATGGCATATTGAAGGATAAACGGCCTCATTTGCATCGGAAAAAAGTGCTCTTCCACCACGACAACGCGCCGGCCCATTAATCCCGAATCGCCAATGCTAAATTGGTTGAATTGGGCTACGAGGTAGTGCCGCATACCCCGTACTCTCCAGACCTGGCCCCGTGCGACTTCTTTTTTTTTCACAAACATGAAGACTTGGCTCGGAGGTGAGCGCTTTACGTTAAATGAGGAAGTCATCGACGCCACCAAAGCTTATTTTGCAGAGTTCCCGAAATCATATTTTTCTGAAGGCTTAAAAAAGTTGGAGCACCGCTGGGAAAAGTGTATCGCCCTGCAAGGGTACTATTTTGAAAAATAAAAAATAAACCTTTTTAATTACTGCGTTTTCTTGCCGATTCCGGAAACTTTTCAAACTACCCTCGTATAATAGTCCTTTTTATATAAATTATATTTCGTGATGTTGATTGCTTTGTATTTATGGAATAAAACAATTTTTTCCCCCTAAGCCAGTTGGCTGGAAACGCCCTTGGTTATTATGGACATTATTGATGGACAGGAAGTATGAAAAACAGGATTACAACCACTTAAAATCTAAAACATTTTTTTTATTGATGCATCCAATAAAATCTAAAAAAATACTACTTAAAAGGGCATTTGATTTAAAAACTTTTTTGTCTCTTAATAGTATTTGATATCTTGTACAGTTTTTGCACAAAAAATAAAATATGAATATAGTATACTTATTATGCACTCATTAATAAGAAAATTACTCAATTGAATAAAAAATCAATAATAATTAATAAAATAAATCGAAACAACATCTAACACTTTTCAAATAATTACCTTCGCAAAATCCTAGTACAAGCAATATATCTGTTTGCTCCAAATATGTGTATTTATAAACTATAATGAAGTTAAAAATTTATTATTAAAAGACACTAAATAATTATTATTATACATAATGTACATTTTTTAAACAAAGACAGCCACGAAAAACATTTATTTTCGATTCGATGGAAAACTAGATTTTTTTTAGAGACAAAGAAGTTTTTAAATTAAATGGTCTTTTAAATAGTATTTTTTTAATTTTCATTTGATGCACCAATAAAACAATATTTTAGTTTTTAAGTGGTGGTACTACTGTTTTTTATACTTCTTGTTAACCAATAATAGCCTTAATAACTGAAATGATGTATTGTATTGTGGTAGTTATTAATAATAAATTTCATTCAAATCGAATTAAGCGTTCAATTGTTATAAACAAAAGAAATACAATTTTTTGGAACTTTGAAGATAAATTCCGGCTTAACCGTAAATTTTTGGATATAGATAAGTTGTATTAAATCGTCATATTTTGACCCCAGGAATCTATGGTCCAGCCATTTCCCCACATTAACGGGACACCTTGTATTATAGTGCAATTTGAAAAACAAAGTTGATCGTCTTTTGTCAAAGCAAGAAATGCAAGAAAAAATAACAGTTCAGTTCGTATTAAATTCTTTTTAAAATGATTTAATTAGATTTTTTATTTATTAAAATCGGATAAAAAATAAGCGAGATACAGCACCAAAGGTTTTTCGTCAGTCATCCTGTATAATGCTCCACAATCAAATCAAACTAATTTTGGTAAAAAACCAACATCGTTATAACTACCCACAACATAAATTTAATTTTAATCATAGACAAAATCAACAATCAAATTTTAAATTCAAAATAAATAAACAATTAACTTTGTTGGTATCACTTTTTATTTACACTTGTAACTATAGTTTCGACAACTTCAGCTTGTCATTATCAAACACTATTGTTTGATACCAACAAAGTTAATTGTTTATTTATTTTGAATTTATCAAAATGTATCACGAAGTGAAAGCCTCCACAATTACTTATTTAATCAAATTTTAATTTTCCAAGACAACCTATTAACTTACAATTTAGGCAACAGCCTCCTCAGAATTTTCCCACAAACAGACAAGTATTTGGTCAATCCTCAAATTATTCTAACACAAATCATCTAATAATTATTATAGTAATCATCGCATGCCAATTAAAAGACAGTGTTACAAATCTTACTCTCCTCCTTTCAACTCACAAAATCGCAATTTAAATACAAACCCGAATCAAAATTAAAATTTTAATTCTCGACCGCCACTATCAAATCCAACGCCCATGTCAGTATCAACTACGTATACGAATCAACCTTAATTATTTAATTTGGAAGGAACAAATAATAATAAGAATAATGATAACCGCGATGATAGTACTTTTTTAGACTGAAATGCCTTGGAACCATCGATCATTTAGGCATAGTTAATAACAATAGTAACCTTCCATATATTATAGATGAAGAAAATAATTTAAAAATCATAATGGACTCTGGTAGTACTCGTTCATTTATTAATCCTCGAATCGCTGAAAAATTATTTAAAATATATATTAAGAATGACCCCATCGAGGTAACCAGCGCACATTGAACCTCAAACGGAACATAAAGTGTAACTATATGATTAACAAACTTATTTAATACTAATTTTGCTTCAAAACTTAAACTATATTTATTTGATTTTCATTCAGCATTTGATATCTTATTAGGTGTAGATAATATGTCGAAAATAAACGCATGTGTTAATTTCCGTAGAAACTCAGTAATCAATCCCAATTCTGAAATCCCATTTAGTTTTAAGAATAATATTAATATTTTTGACAAAGAAAATGTACGAAAGGAACCTAATCATAATGAATTAAATAAGAATGAACTAATTAGAAATAATAATAGAAACGATAATTGCAATTTTTATTATAAACATCTGGTTGTCGCAGACTACACTAAGCAGATTGTTCAAAAACGGCTAAATATTCTTGCAAACGTTCTTCCTAGGATAAAATTAGATGATATAGAAATGCCAGAGTGCATTACAAATGTTAAAAATAACAAAGCCTTATGTTTATAATTAATAATACAGACTCTGATAAAGACGTTGTGATTGAACGTCCTCTTAATATGACACACGTCAGCGGATATGACGTGATGCCTCCACAAATAAATATTATTAATAAAAGAAATTATCATGAAAATAATAATAATAATAATAATAATAAACGAAGATACAATAATTACAATAATTTAAATATGTTCAATGCAAATTAACTAAAGTTCGATCTATCCAAAATAAGGACCGATCACATGAATCCAGAAGAGACCTAAGTAATTAGTAAATTAATTTGCAGAAATCTTTCATTTACAAGAAAATAATTTAACTTTTACAAATAAAATCGAACACCACATAATTACCACCGACGAAATACCGGTCTTTACGAAAACATATCGGTACCCTGAAATTCACAAAGCGGAAATGTTAAGTCAAAACATAATTAGACCTTCATCCAATATGGATAGTCCCTAAAAAACTTGACGCATCGGGTCAGCGAAAATGGCGCGTCATCTTTGATTATCGTAAAATTAACGACAAAACAATAGGTGACCGTTATCCCCTACCAAATATGAATGATATTTTAGATAAACTGGGCAAGTGCCAATACTTCACAACACTTGATCTAGCATGGGGATTTCATCAAATAGAAACCGACGAACAAGACATTCCCAAAACTGCTTTTAATACAGATAACGGACATTATGAATTCTTTCGGATGTCTTTCGGGTTAAAAAATGACCCCGCTACCTTCCAACGTGTCATGGATAATATTTTGAGGGGAATCCAAAATAATTATTGTCTCGTCTACATGGATGATATTATTATATTTTCCACTAGTCTTGATGAACACGTTATTAGACTAAAAGAAGTATTTAATAGATTGAGGGAAGCAAACCTCAAAATTCAACCCGATAAATCTGAATTTTTGAAAAAAGAAGTCGCTTATTTAGGACATGTAGTAACACCAGATGTTAGACCAAATCCAGACAAAATTGTTTCAAGCTATGCATAAATATTTTAACAAATCAACCCCTCTTACAATACCCAGACTTTTCAAAACCATTTATTCTTACAACTGTTGCTAGTAATCAAGCAATAGGCGCAGTTCTCTCTCAAGGTAATATTGGGTTAGATTAACCCATCGCATATGCCAGTAGAACTCTTAATAAATCAGAAACTCGTTACTCCACTATCGAAAAAGAATTACTCGCAATTGTTTGGGCTGTCAAATATTTTCGCCCCTACCTTTTCGGACGCAAATTCCAAATTGTTACCGACCATAAATCCCTTCAATGGCTCATGTCAATCAAAGAACCTAATTCAAAGCTAGTCAGAATATGACAACTCAAATATTTATAAGAAAGGGAAACTAAATAAAAATGCAGATGCACTGTCAAAAATAGAAATCAATATTAACGAAGAGTATTCGGATAATTTAAAAGATTACTTGAAAAATTTTGAAGATATGGAAAAAGCATCAATGATAGTTGAGCCACCCGAAAACACAAATGTAGATTTTATTGACGAAGAAGATGATGGAGCAACCATCCATTCGAAACTAGAACATCCAATCGTAGAAATTCCTATAGCGGATAAACCCGTTAACCTAGGCGATAATCAACTCATTATTTCAGAGGTAAATCATTCACCTTCGGCATCTAAAATAAATAACCTATTCAATAATAGTAAGATAAGAATCCATGTACAATTTTCGAAGTTAAATTTCGAACAAGAACTAATTCATTTTGTTAAAGAATACATAACACCCAATGTTAACTATTACATTTTCTTTAAGGACCCAATTTATGAAAAATTCAGTAACATCATCCAAAAATATTTTAAAAATTCAGCAATTAAAATGACTAGATGCACACTATGCAAAACTATCATGAAAGCAAAACAAATCACAGAGGAATAGATGAAACTAAATTAAAAAGACTCTATTATTGGCCTAATATGAGGCGTATAATTCAAAAATATATAAACGAATGTGAAATCTGTCTCGTGCCAAAATATGAACGAAGACCTTTAAAATTAAAATTTAATAATACACCAGTAGCAAATAAATCATTTGAAACGGTCCATATTGATTGTATTGCTATTGAAAATACCAAATTTCTTACAATTATAGATTCATTTTCTAAGTATACCTAATTATATAAATTGAGTTCATATCAGGCAATTGAAATAGCTAATAATTTAATAAGATTATTTTATCATCACGGTATTCCAAATCTAAATATATCTGATAACCATCTCGAATTTAAAAATACAGTCATTAAAGAACTTGAAACGCACAGAATCAAATTACATTTTATTATAATGAAAATATTAATAAAAGTAAAACTAAATCTATTGAGAAACACAATGAAACACGAGAAGATGTCCCAAATATCCCCGGAACTATTTATGTAAAAAATAAACAAAAATAACCCAAACCTAAGGATAAATATAAAATGGAAAAATTAAAAGGTATTAATCCAGACCATAAAACCGAACAAAGACAACACAACCAGGTAGAAAAAATTCATATTTAAAATATAAAAAGGCCCAGGGTAACTCGACAAAATACAGAAGAAATATTAAATTTTGATAGTTTTAAAAAATACTTTGACACAAACAATGATAATGAAATAAACAATAATATTACAGTAAATGATAGTATTTTTAATGCCCCAAAAGATTTTTCATTATGTAAGCCAAGATTTAAAGATGAGTGCTAAATTAGCGTTAGAGCTTAAAAATAAATTCGGTATAAAGAAAGAATTAATTAAACAAAAACCCCAAGTCACCTCATTGTGTTTTCTTAAAGACAATAATAAATTTATTATATATTTAATTACTAAACAAAGATATTTTGATAAACCTACACATAAAAACCCTGTTAAAATGCTTCTCACTTTAAGGAAATTTTGTTCAGATAATAATATTAGGAAATTAGCTATACCAAAGCTAGGTTGTGGTCTTGACAAATTAGAATATAATATAGTTAAACAAATGATAAATTACCTATTCGGAAATTCGAATATTCAAGTTAAAATTGATATTAACGAAAACTAATTCAAATTATTTATTCCAGGTTGCTGTTTACAGCACAAATATTAGGGTTCGAAATAAAGAACATAACTTTTAATGCTGGTATATTACCAATAATTTTAGGAAATGCGATGCTTGAGAAAAGTAAACACGTATTCGTACATATTTATGATTTAAAGCCAATATATGATGAATTTAATAAACTAAATTCTCAATATGAATTTCTTATGGCCACCGTAAACAACATAACATAATTTAAACGAGATTTCCAAAATTACGATAATCTTCTGAAGTATATTAGAAAAGATATTATTTTAAAAATTGAAGCCATACAGATAAATGTTATAACAAAAAGAACAAAAAGAGGAAACTGCGAAACAAATTTACTATTTAACCGAGACTTAAATGACTGTAAATATACAAAATTGGAAATTCAGAAGAATTGCCTAGAATACCGGATAGTAATAAATTTCTGGCCGCATTTACCAACAACGAAGAACTAAGGATCAAATGTTCAGATAATGAAGAAGCACAGCAAGTACGTGGGACCTAGCTCATCCAAGTGGACCAGTGCAGCTTGATCTACTAAAACTATGAAATCCCTAAATTTGAAACATTTTCGAGAAGCCCCCTACTAGGCAGTGCTTCAAAACTAAAAATTAACAGTGTTAATGTTAAAAACTTCACTATACAACTAAATAGACTGAAATTAGAAGACATTCCGATTTATTCACAAATACCAATTGCATCTGAAGAGTACATTTCGGTTAAACCTAATGTAGGAACAATCATACTATATATAACAATAATAATTTGTGTAGTAATTTACATCTACAGACCATTTAATAAAAAGAAAGTGAAAATTGCTTCAAGAGACATCGATCCATCACCAGGGGTATGTCGAATCTAGGGGGATAGGAGTAACTTAACACAAGGACTTTTATTATTAATTAACAATAGATTTGTTCATATAATATCTATATTGTATCTTAATGCGCACTTATTACGCCCACATATTTTATTATGCTTACTATTGTTTACTATGGATACTTGATTTTTTATCTTTATTTTCAAATCCTCAATTTCTCGACTTAAGTTTGATATATGAATAAAATTGTTTACAATTTTATATTCACAAAAAAATCTTCTTGTGAATCAATAAAAAAATATATATACAGTGCAATTTAAAAAAAAATAGTTGATCGTCTTTTGTCAAAAACTGGACGCAAGAAAAAATATCAGTTCAGTTCATATTAAAGTCTTTTAAAAATAATTTAATTTAATGTTTTATTTATTAAAATCGGATAAAAAATAAGCGAGATACAGCACCAAAGGTTTTTCGTCAGTCACCCTGTATAAGCTGACTTATATATATATATATATATATATATATATATATATATATATATATATAACAATATAGTGGACTAGAAGAAGAATCGATATTTTACTACGTCCGTTACCGTTTGGATATTATATATATATATATATATATATATATATATATATATATATATATATATATATATATAACACACCGATAATCTCAATAAACGCGACGACGCCCAACGACTACCCTTCACCTGGAAATCCATTTTATGCAAAATGCAATCTCTTCACCCACTCCACAGATTTCAATCCCCACAGGTACCACCAACGTAATCCCGGTTAATTCGACCGGCCCTATTACAAGAAGCCGCACACGCGCCGCCAAACGTCAACCGCCAACACCGTAGGTATAAATAGCGCAGTTCCACTTAGCACGATCGGAGTTCCCCATCGAACACCGCCCGAAGAAGACCGATGCGACTTGGTCGAAACGTTGCAAATCGGTACTTTTCAGAACCATCAAAACTTTTTTTTTTCGAATTCGTGATAGATGGCGCTGCAATCCACCTTCTCATTCGGTCAATAATCGGCCATTTCGGTTGATTGTCAGATAATGCAATTATCATGAGCCGCCGCATTTTTTGTGCGAACTGTCCGGAAAACTAATTGCAACTAAACAACATTTTTGGCAAATTGCTTGTTTTGATTTTCGTCAAAATGTTTGTTATGATTTTCGTCAGATGGTTTGTTTCATTTTCCAGGAAGTAAACAGGGCGCGGTTTAGCATCTTTTTGTCAATAATTTTGCTAGAATAACCAGCCATTCACTGGAGCATTGACCCTACGCGATAAGATGACGCACTCCATTTCAATGGCGAACAATTAAGTGACGATTGTATCGTCATTTTATCGTTTTTTGACTTGATTAATGTTATTTTTGCAATTGCAGCGCCATCTATCACGAATTCGAAAAACAAGTTCAAATGAAATCTTCATATTTTTTTATGTAGAATCCGAACCTGCAATAAAAAATATCCTAAAGTAAGAGAGCTAGCGAAAAATGTTAAGATACAAAAGTTTTAGGGTTTTTAAAAAACTATCAGAATAAAGATAAATTAAGTATACAGGTTCAGTTAAAAAGTCAGGACGAAACAAACTTGCCTTTTCTTTAATGGAACACCCCGTATATTGTTCCATATTTCAATTCATCTCGAAATTCTACACTAAATTGGTATGGCATATCATAAGGCTAAACTTGACCGTTTTAGAGATATCGAACTTTGAAAATCACGTTTTTTTATAAATTCTACAAAAATAGTTAGCCATCAAGTTACCTGTCAAAGGTAAGTATGACGCAGCGTTGTCATGGAGATGGAAATATAAATTTAACCATATACACGTTGTCCCCTGAAATTTTGAATACGGGCATTTAAATGTATTACTCGTTACTTAGTTACCACGCTCGTGACGTATTTTAATGGACTGACCAACGGGAAATAATCAGCAATTTCTAATTTGTAATTATATTGGGAATTAAAATGAAATATATTTACTCAATTCTGACGTAACGAATAACAAATCACTAGAATGTTCATCTTATTAAATGTTCGAAAACACTTCTTTATTGAGCTAAACAATATCCCAGACAATCATAAAATTCCTGTTAACATTTTGAAGCTATGTAAGTCAAATTGACATGCATATTGCAGCAACAACAATGGCAACCAATAATAATAATCGAGATACAATACACATTACGTGTATACACGTTGTCCCCTGAAATTTTGAATATGAGTAATGTAATGTGTTTGTACTGTATCTCGATTATTATTGGTTGCCATGGTTGTTGCTGCAAT
>CAXAKX010000840.1:0-34540 GCA_963969525.1 Ontholestes murinus
ATCAGTAGTAGAGGGAGATAGCCGATTCTAGAACCTCCTCTGACCTTGACCCCAACCTTGACCCCTGTCGAGGTCAAGGTCAGAGTGAAGGTCAGAGGAGGTCCCAGAATCGACTGGAGGTGAAGGTCGGAGTCAAGGTCAGAGGAGGTTCCAGAATTGAGTGTACCTCCCTTGACCTTGGCCCCAGTAAGGGGACCCTTTATTGGTGTCGGAGGCCTGGAACTGCGACCTTGATCCCAATAAAGGGCTACCTTATTAGACATTCATAGTACGGTTCCATAATTTAAGGTTATGTTAGAAGATCAGCTAGGAGCGATGCGTGATGTTACCCCTACGACGGTCCAATGGTGAATGACCTTAAATGAGTAAATAGCTTCTAATATAGACAATAAACTTGATAGGGGAGCATACATATGGACGGCATAATCTTATTTGGGTAATTTATAAAATATAACTCATTTATATTAATATTAATTGTTAATAATTTTATATTAATAATTATTTATTAATAATAATTTATTATTAATAATAATTTATTAATAACAATTAATTATTAGTAATAATTTATTAATAACAATTTATTAATAACAATTAATTATTAATAATAATGTATTAATTAATAACAATTATTTATTAATAACAAATATTTTTTATAAACAAAATGTATTTCGCGAATGGGATAACATACGGTCACACAAAGTTTTAGAGACGGGCAAACTTGCCTCCGCATTATGTTTGCCGTGTTTTTTTTCTGATGCGAGAAAACGAGTTGGGTCATTGAACACCGGTGCGGAGTGATATTTAAGACCGGTGAGGAGTGATTTGAATATGTATTAGATTATTTGTATCTTGACATTAACACGCGGTCGGTGAAGGTCATGGTGTATTATTGTTTTTTATTTTCCGAGTCGGATTTTAGGTATAAAAGTAAGGATATTTTGAAAATATTTCGCAGTGCATCATTTAAGTTTCCATCGTCAATATCAAAAAAGCAAGTAAGTAGTACATGACTTAATATTAAAAAGTAAATAGCACTAATATATAATTATGTAATTTACATCTAGTGCAACGCTACCAGCCGTATTCGATGAGAACTTGGACTAATAAAGATGCAAATCGTAATCGGAGTAATGAAAATAAATTGCCGAGTCAACAACCGTTGGGCAGTCTTCATGGACTAGAAGGTGGAGAAGAGGAAGGGTTTTTTGAACAATTTTTACAAGAACCAGAATTGGAGTTACCAAATTTGAATATCTGTTCGTTTCATGATTTTGGCGAAGAAGAACGCGAACCACTAATTGCAAGTAATAATCAAGAATGTGCAAATGGAGATCAGTGTACTAATAATACACCAGAAAGAAAAAAAGAAAATGTTTTGAAACCTCTCCTAGCTCCAGTAACATATTTTTTGAATAAAAGTAAAACAAAGTGGATATGTGTTGGTTTGGACAGTGATTTAAATTTTGAACCTGTTATCCGATTAATGGGAAATCGAGGTCAAGGCATAACACTAGATTCAGAAACATGGAGTGATTTTAATAAAGCTAAAGATTGTCTTAACAGAACAATTAATACAAAAAATCTAGATAATTATATAAATATAAACAAATTAAGTGTGTCTTTTATTTATGTTGATAATTATCGCAAAGTCTTGAAAGCAACAGTTGGAACTGACTCTGTGTATTTATCGTATGAAAGTCTTCGTGAAGTTTGGAAATTAAGTGATGTTGTAACATTCCGATTGGAGTTATTAAAAAATTTAGATTTCGGTGACTTTTATTACCGTTGCTTGGATTTATTACCAAATTTTGAAGGTGATTTGAGAAAACGCTTAGAAACTGTATTTAATGGGAGCTGTTCTGAGCAAGTGGCGATTTTTAAGGAAATGATGACTTCTGGAATTGATAAAATAATGTACGATTTAGATTTACATCAAGCCATAAATGCATCGTATAATGGAGAAAACAAAAACCGTAACATTTTGTGAAAGTAAGAACAAAACTCACGCCCTTTATGTCTGGTTGTACGCTTATAGAGAGGCAAGGAAAAGTGATTGGATAAATTGTGCGTTGGATAGATGTAGATTTAATAGACGTATTAAAAGATTTGAAATTGAATCAAAAAATGTTTTGAGTGAAAACCATAGAAATAAAATATATTGTAATAGATTTATGAATAGTTAGTAGGTATATTAGGATAATGCGAGTTGTATTTTATTTAGTATAGAAAGGATTACGATGAAGTAGACATGTTTGTACTGCATTAATTAAGAAAATAAACTGTGTCAAATTTTAATTGCGTTTTGTTTATTGTGTGTTTGAACCCGTATAAAAAGTGATGCTTGGTCAAAACGTGGTTAGTTACAATCGTGAACCAAAGCGGAAAGGTAGTGGTTTGTTAAACAAATTAATAAATAAACTTCCCTTCGAAGTACATTTACCTGGATATAATTTTTGCGGTCCGGGAACTAAATTGCAAAAGAGGTTGGCAAAGGGCGACAGTGGTATAAACGTATTGGACGAAGCCTGTAAAGTGCACGATATTGCTTATAGTAAATCTGACAACTTAAAAGAACGACACGAGGCAGATAAAAAATTATACAAAGTTGCAAAGAGTAGAATAACAAGTAGTGGTGCAAGTTTAGGTGAGAAAGCAGCTTCACTAACAGTTGCTGGAGTAATGAAGGCAAAAACTGCTATGGGTATGGGACATGGACGGAGAAAACTAAAAACTAAAAAGATAAAAAGAAGGAGAAGAATCAGTAGAGGTGGTGCGTTATCATTTGCCAAAGCAATGAAGCTTGCAAAGAGAGCGATTAAACGTAGTCCCGACAAAAGTCTTCAGGGATCTGTAAAAATTGCGTATAATGTTTTAAAACGAAATAGAAGAGGTATTGGTAGACCTAGACGTAGGGTGATACCTATTCCTAAACAAGGAGGATTTCTACCGTTAATACCATTATTTGCGGCATTGGGCGCTTTGGGATCCTTGGGTGGCGGTGCTGCAGCTATTGCGAAGGCAGTAAATGATGCTAAGGCTGCTAATGAGCAACAAAAGGAAGAGGCAAGACATAACAGGGTAATGGAAGCTAAAGCAATTGGTTCAGGATTTTACATAAAACCGTATAAGAAGGGTTGTGGATTGTACTTGGGTTTGAATTCAAAAAACTAAGATCTGAGTTCCTTCGTAGACCATTAACTAATATTGATATTATTAAGTATGCAAAGAAACATCACATACCTTATTTCAGAGGTGTGTTTATGAGGAATGCATTACCGAAAAGAATTCGAAAGCTTGAAAGCGGCATCATCAATTTAGATAATGAGGAAGGTCAAGGAACTCATTGGGTAGCTTATAAAAAACGTGGAAAATCTGTCGAATATTTTGATAGTTATGGAGATCTTCGACCGCCGAAGGAGGTAGAAGAATATTTCTTATCAAATAATGGTGAAAATGAAATATCTTACAATTACATAAAGTATCAGAAAAATACTGAAACAAATTGTGGGCAGCTTAGTCTGAAATTCTTGTTAAACCATTAATAAGGAAGTGTAGCAAGTTATTGTATTTACTTATAGAACGAAAGCCATGGAGAAGACATCGCACGCTTATACGTTCACGTTAAGTGGTAAAAGTTCGGAATTGAGTTGTGATTTCAATCCGGCAATATATTTAAATGAAGATGAAGAATATGAGATGGCTTTAATGAATTTTGAATCATTTAATTCAATACCAAATGTGGACGAGACAAACAATTTATTTCATTTCAAGACGAGTGATAATAAATGGCACGTAATTACATTACCTATGGGAATTTATGATATAGAGGACATTAATGAGTACATAGAGAAAGAACTGTTAGATAAGTATAAACAATATAATGTACTCATCCGTATTCGAGGAAATAGTAATACGCAAAAAGTGAGTATAAAGACTTCGGTGCTGATTGATTTCTCAAAAAAGAATACTATTGGATCTTTACTCGGATTTAAAAGAGATATTGTTATGCAAGGGGAACATTGCGAATCTCATAAGATTGTTGATATTAATAAAGTAAACGCAATTCAAATATATTGCAATGTGGTAAGTGGATCTTATAATAACGGAGAACCTGTTCACGTGTTGTACCATTTTTTCCCAAAAGTACCGGCAGGCTTCAAAATAATTGAATCTCCACAGGAACGTATATATTTACCGGTATCGGGAAAAATTATCAGTTCATTGAAAGTGCGAGTACTGGATCAGTCGAACAATTTAGTAAATTTTAGAAGTGAGGAAATAACGGTAAGCGTACATCTAAGGCGAGTGGAATAGTTGAATTCGTTTTTCACTATGAAAATATACGGAAAATTGAAAAGAAAAAAAGAGTCTTCTGTATTAACGATGGATAGATTAGGAAAGTATAAATGGAAGGACAGTCGTAAGGTATCCTCCAGTGTAAGAAGAGAAGTGAAACCGTTAACACAACGAAATAGAAAATATCTTAGCAGTTTGGGATTTACTTTATTGAAGCAATAATAAATATAATGGATATATTAAATGTGACCGAGAAGATAAAAACAAATAACTCTATAGTAAGTTACGAATATCATACACATCAACCTTTTGGATCGTCAAGTTTTGATCATAATGACGAAATACGAATTAATGTTCCGGAAATAGACAATTATACTATACCTGGTGAAAGCTATTTATATGTAGAAGGGAGTGTTCGAAAAGTGGATAAAAATGAAGCTAGTAAGACTGCAAAGTTAGTAAATAATCCAGTAGCGTTCATGTTTAGTGATATTCGATATTTAATGAACGGAGTTCAGATTGACTCTGTGAGGAATCTTGGCGTCACATCGACTATGAAGGGATACTTTTCGTTTACAAAAAATGAAATAACAAAATTGGAAAATGCTGGTTGGGCAGAAAATGCAGAGACATGCGATGCATTAGATGAAAACGGCCACTTTAGTCTTAGTGTACCGTTACGAACACTATTAGGATTTGCAGAAGATTATAAAAAAGTTGTTTTGAATGTGAGGCAAGAGCTAATATTAATAAGGAATAACGACGATAATGATGTAATTCTTCAACCTGAGGCATCTAAAGGTGAGAAAGTGAAACTTATTATAGATAAAGTGATATGGAGGGTTCCTCATGTTACCGTGGGCCTTCGTGAGCAATTATCATTAACAAAGCTAACAGAGAAGAATGTCGACATCCACATACCATTCAGAAGTTGGGAAATTCATGAGTATCCTTCACTACCGGAAACAACGAAACACACCTGGGCAGTAAAAACTTCATCACAACTGGAAACACCAAGATTTATAATAATTGGATTTCAAAAGGCGCGCAAGGGAAACGTATCAAAGAGTATGTCAAAGTTTGATAATATAAAATTAAATAATTTGAATGTATACTTAAACGGAATTCGTTACCCTTATGATAATCTTAATGTTGATTATACAAAAAATCAGTATGCCATATTATACGACATGTATGCAAGGTTTCAACAATCTTACTATGTACAGGAAAGTGAACCAATGTTTTCTCCTAAGGAATATTTAGCAGTTGCACCGCTAGTAGGAATTGACTGCATGTATCAAGCGGACACTATTCATAAAAGTGCCGTAGAAATCAAAGTGGAATTTAATACGAAAGAGGCTGTACCAGCGGGTACATCAGCGTATTGCCTAATTTTACACGATAAAGCGTATTACTACACTCCTCTTACGAAAGTTGTTAAGGAGTTATTGTAAGAATACTACTGCAATTATATTTACGTAATAATCAGTTTAGTGCAGATCATCATCGAAGGCAGAGTGTCTAGTAAGTGAAGTGCAAGTGGCTTGCAATGGAAGTAAAAAAATATATTATTATTGATATACAAGGATTTCAAGTAAGAAAAAATCATTTTATACCTAAAGAAGTAGCAAGTTGTGATAGTAAAGGATGCATAAGCCACTTCATATTCAAACCTCCCTATGAATATACGTTTTTAAGTAGAAGAGATAAAAGGACTGTCGATTGGTTGACAAGAAATCATCACTGTTTAAAATGGAGTGACGGATTTGTACCATTGGAAAATTTTGAAGAAATTTTGCAAAGTTTGACTCGTAATATAGGTACTATATATGTAAAGGGTCACGAAAAAGCAATGCATATCAGCAAAGTAATTGATAAACCAGTAATTGAAGTGAGTGATAACATATCAAACATACAAAAAACTCTACCGTATTGTACATTTCATACATCAAGTGATTGTGTGTGTGCACTTACCAATGTATACAAATTAACTCCATTTATACGTAATTATTGAAATCAAATGATATGGAGGAGGAGGAGTCATCATGTAAAGGTGTAGATATATAAACCGTGAACTTGTACAATTTTGCTAGTGCATTTGTGTTGTTCATGATGACAAGTCTGGGTTATTGGATAATTCGTTCAACATATGGACAATGGATTATAAACAAAGTTTGGGAAGTTATAGAAAAGTACGAAAAGGATTTCGGTACTGCAAGTCTTACTGATGAAGATCTTGAGTTTCTGCCCCTGAACTACATACTGAAAAGGATGACCGCTCAAAACGTCGCCATGTTGTGGCATCAATTGCCATCACATTATCGAACAAATCAAGATTTAAGGGAGAAGCTCCCTTGTTTGCAGCATTATAACCAAGACAACATTCGCACTCATATCGATGGCCCTGCCCCTTCAAGAAAAGATTGTCATGGATGTATTTTTAAACATTTAGAAATTAATCAAAAAGTGTAAATTAACTAACGTTTTTTAATAAAGATATTGTAGTATATTAATAATGTTTTATTTGTATTCCTGTAACCCAATTTGAAGAAAGTGTTAATTTTTATTGTTAAAATTTCTTTCAAACAATTTATTTATTAATTAAGTTAATTGAATGACCAATGAGGTCTTTTTTCCAATTGGAGCAAAAGAAAAAAAGGAAAAAAGGAGGAAAAAAGGAAAAAGGAGGAAAGGAAGGAAAGGAAGGGAAAAAAGAAAGAAAAAAGAAAGGAGGAAAAAAGGAGAGGAGAAGAATATTTCTTTTTACAGACCACTCCTCCTTACCAACGTCTCCTCCTTTTAACACGCCTTCAATGCAGAGGGGATGGGAGTGGGAAAAAAGGAGTGGGGATACAAAATTACCCCCCCCCCCCCCAGGGTTGCGACTTTTTGACCTCAAAAATAATTTCCCCCACCAAGACACGCCCCCTACGCCCATTTCCACGCCCCTTTTTGCTATATAAATGAGGAAAACCGCATAGAAAAGCCACAGTGCAGCACGCAGCAGCAACAACAACAACAAACCGAAAAATGGGTAAGTGTTACAAACGTTGAACCTACTTTACATAACTACTATTTTATGCCGTTAAAATATTCTAACATATTCATATATTCCATTCTAAATCGTTTGAATTGTATTTTTTATTTAAAATGTCTTTAATATATTCACTACGTGATTTAGACAAATGTAAATTTCATGTTAATTACTAAGCAGACAAGAAATACGATATGCTAGACGATAGCATGGAGAAATGGTATTTGGGTTCTTTCCGCACGCCGCCGCCAGCAGAAATTCCAGCCGCCGTAAATCCTACCTTGGACGGAACGCGTAGACGGACCGTTGCCGTTACAAGCCCGGCCGGCGAAAATCTGGTACCAGACGGAGCGTGCAGACCGACCGCAACCATTTCTGCCGCTGAAGGTGAAACAGCAGCGAGTGAGTATTTTTTTATATAATATTTAATTTTTCATACATTGGAACTGAAATAAATGAAAAAGTATAATTATGTATTTTTCTTTCTTTTTTTTACAGATTCCGGAATGACAGATTTTTTGAATCTTGTTACTCCTGGCGCTAGGTGGCTGACTGCAACTCATAGACGAGAATGCACATCACCCCGTAATGATGTACTGAATCAAGCCATGGTTGACGCTGACATTCTCAGTATTAGTAAAGATACAAGTGATACTGAGAATGTTGCGAGTACATCAATGCGGGGAAATGTAAGTTCCTTGGCAAGCGGGCAGCAATTTTACATGTCGTCGTCTAATTCTAATCGCAACAGATGGCGATATGGAAATTACTTGCCAAAACAAGAGTACAGGCAGCGACGTCGTGCCGAGAGGGACATGATGAGAAACAGGAGGAGAACAGTAAACGTTGACAGAAGTGACGTACAGCAAGGATCTGTACTTCGAAGACTGTTGGCGGTTCCTGAATCGATGTCGAGTATATCGATTACCCACCCCCAACAAACTGCACCGTCAACCAGTACTCGCTCCCATCCCAAAATATCATTAATGAATGTATCATCCATTCCAGAACCCGAAATCGAACCTGAAATCGAACCCGAAATCGAACCCGAAATAATTACAATCCTCTCCCAGACATCGGTAACTTCTGTGAATGTGCAAAAAGTTACCGTTCTGGAAAATATAACAGTTAAACCACCCACTAACGTAACTAACGAAATCCCTTGTAACTCACTCCCTTCCAACGAAATCCCTTCAAATGTAATTGTTCCAAGCTCGTCCCGGCCCGTGTCTCCTGTCATCAATTCCTCGTCCCGGCCCGTGTCTCCTGTCATCAATTCTTACAGTCAATCGATTGCTCGACAAGTCGGTAATAGGAGTCGCCAAGTAAGAAATTCTCTTACATTTTATCAAAAGTTGTATGATACTTTGTGTGAAAGCGAAACACGTGTAAATAACATGATTGAATCGTTAAATTTCGTTGCCGCTAATATGTCTAATTGTAATCCTGGTTTGTTGCCCGACCTAAAAGAGCAATTAAGACAAATTAGAGGCGAGAAGGAAACCGTGCAAAGGATCATAGCAACAATAAGATATTATGTAAGGGAATATAATCATTGATGACTTCTGTCAACGTTTCGTTCCCTGTTACCACGGATATTCGCTGCTGATTTGAACCTTAAATAATTTTCACTCGGCTAGAAAAAAGAAAAATCAAAGCTATTACAATATAATACGCCTAGAAAAAAAAAAACCAAAGTTATAAAAAAACAGCTAGGATAACCAAATATATGTACATCAAGTAATAAATAAATGTTTAAGAATAAACGTGTGAATATTTTCCTTCATCCTAAAATAAAACCTTATTATCATAATATGTAGGTGAAGTCTATAATTTATAAAACGCAGAATTAATTTTTACCGCTACTTCGGGCGAACAACTTAATAATGTATTTATATATTCAAACATGTTCATTAATATGTATGCTAAAATATACAATAAGAAATTGAAAGTGTTTTTTTTTTCTTTCTTAATAATGAGCAGCTACATTCCACAATCAAAATATCTAGGTGAGGTCATAAATTGTCCAGTTTATTGTATTCCATATTTAGTTCAGTAAAAACCTTCTTGGTGAGATGACATGCATCCCGTAAGTGTAACTTCACATGAATTATCATTACCGATACAAAATTTTGATAATGCATTATTACAACATCCGAGATTTAAAAAACACAGTGACCTTTTCGGAGGTGAATGTAAGAGAGGCTTAATTATAGGACCGAGTGCATGCGGAAAAACCAACATACTTCTTACACTACTTATTGCAAGGCATGGGTTAAGATATTTAAATATTTATTTATGTTCAAATTCATTGTACCAAGAGAAATATACATTTCTACGTGAATTAATGAAAACGATTCCAGAATGTGGTTATTATGAATATTCGGATATCGCAAGCCTAGAAGTTCCGACATGCATAAATGAATATTCCATTGTAATATTTGATGATGTGCCACCCACAGGTCACAATACAATAAAAGACTATTTTTCATACGGTCGACATAAAAATATTGACTGTTTTTACTTATGCCAGAGTTACAGTGCAATTCCAAAGCAGCTGATTAGAGATAATAGCAATTTGTTAATACTTTTTCGACAAGATGCAATGCATTTGAAACATATATATGATGATCACCTTACGGGGGACATGACTTTTGAAGAATTTAAGGACATTTGTCAAACGTGTTGGGTCAATCCTCATGATGTATTGGTAATTGATTTAGACTGTGGTAAAGAGGAAGGGAGATACCGCAAGGGTTTTGACAAATTTATAATTGTATAAATTTGGGTACAACTTCCTTTACCCTTTCAGTATAAGTGTGTACTTCGATAACACACAATGGACAAAAATGTCGCTAGACAACTTGCAGAAGCTCGCACTTCTCTACGTGATAAAATTAGAACCTTGAAATCAAACATAGCTGAGTCTAAACAACATCTTGAAGCTACGTTCTCACCCCTCAGTGAGACACTCAAAGAAATAGCAAGTAAACTTGAGGCTAATCGACTAGAACCCAGTGAATTTCTAGAAGATGATGATAATGACTTCGATGTATCACAAATTAAACCAGCCTACGCACCATCTCCAAAACAGTCTTTTAACATTAAAAGGAGAAGAAAACTTTCGAAAATATACCACGAACCGAAAAAAGAATTACTCGACGATACCTTAATGACACCTACTGCAGAAAACCTTCAACGGAAAGGAGATGTTAGTTTTTTAGATGATGAGGAAGTGATACAAAGTGCCCCATTTAATTCAACTCAAATTGTAGAAAAGCATGATGATTCAAAGACGGATTTTGAACAACAAGAAGAAGAACATGCGTATAGTGATGACGATGATGAAGGAGAAGTAACACTTCCTATGTATCATGCCCAGCAAAGTTTTAGAGAACAATTGAATAGCCCAGAAGTGCAAAATATATTACAACAATTTGATGAATTACCCAGACAATTTCTCATATATTTCAAAACACATACAAAAGCTGACCGCGACGAAAAATATGGCGTACATGAAGTTGACGGAAATTTATATGTTGGAAATTCTGAAATACAATTCGAAGGACGAGACATAAAGATAAATAATCAGATATATACGGGAACAAAAGGACTGTATGAACTCTTATTTAAGAAAAAACCTTCAAAATTTACTTTAATGGATAGCCGAAACTACAGAGATATATTGCAACGAACTAATGCCGCGCGTGTACAATATAATCCAAATAAAGCGATTGCAGCCAACAGAGGGTACAAGTATGTGTCAATAGTAAAACCAATTTTAATGGGTGACAGACCCCAGGTTTGGTGGGCAAAATTATGGAAGAGTGGAGGATCTCTGGAGAAAAACACAATGAAAAGGCAATTAATTCCAGGATCCACTATCGAGTACAAACATTGGGATGACCCCAATGAACTTGTAGATAGGTTACGTTTATTAATAGCTTCACAGCATGCAGGAAATTCATCACACAACAATGAAATTGTTTCAATAATCGAAGAATTAAAAGAGGCAAAAATTATTGTATAAAAACATATTCTTTGAATATACTCGTCATTCAGTGTGCAGCCAGGATACAGTTAGTTTACTTATATGACTCTTAATAAGTTTGGTGAACATCTTACCGGTGCTACCATGTCTGTAGACAAATTTGGTAAACATCTTTACGGACACAGCATTTCAAAACATAGACATTTTCAAAAGTTGAAAGATGATGTAAAGCAGCAGTCAACGCGAAAATCAATACAAGTCATCGGATTATGGACTACTGGCCACGAAGCAGAACCTGGGATTTATCAAATTACAAATAAAGCAGCAACCTCAACGTTTGTTAATGAGGTGTACAGTGGTAAAGTAGTGAAGGTAGTTATGTATGGAGACAACGTTTGGGTCAGAATTAATGGTCAACCCTACAGGACCGAACTAAAAAAAAATCTTGTAACATTGAAACTCAATGATAAAATTCAAATAACTAGACGATTTGTAGACAGACCAGCATCAGCATCGGCCGTTGATATAGTAATTGAATCTGATAATGTCTAAAATTAAGCAAGACGTAGTGAAGGAACTGCATGCACCGGCTAGAAGAAACTTTAAAAGGCGTCGTGTTATTCTGAAGGGACTAAAAGATTTATATCAAGCAGATTTAGTTGAAATGATTCCGTATTCAAAGGAGAACAAGGGATTTAAGTATATATTAATGGTTATAAATGCTTTCTCTAAATTTGGATGGGCAGTACCTTTAAAGACTAAGACTGGGAAGGAAGTGACGCGAGCAATGCAAACAATACTGGACAAAAAGAAACTCATACCGAAAAACATTCAAACAGATCATGGCAAAGAATTTTACAACGCAGACTTCAAAACATTTCTTAAACAGTACAATATCAATCATTACAGTACTTATTCAACATTAAAGAGTTCCATTGTGGAAAGATTTAATAGAACCATCAAGGAAAGGATGTGGAAAGCGTTTTCATTGCAAGGTACATATAAATGGTTGGACTTACTACCAATTATTATAAACAACTACAATAATAGCGTACATAGAACAATTGGAATGAAGCCGAAAGATGTTAATAATCGCAATGCAAAGCATCTTTTGAATACAGTGTATAGTTCATTAAAAATGATTGATACACTACCTCGGAAATTCAATGTAGGTGATCATGTAAGAATAAGTAAACACCGCCAAGCTTTCTCCAAAAACTATACACCTAATTGGTCAAACGAAATATTTAAAATCTCTAAAGTGCAAAATACAATGCCGCGAACCTATCTACTGCAGGATGCACAAGGTGAAAATATTATTGGAGGATTCTATGAAGTGGAACTGAAGAAAGTCGCACACCCTGATGTTTATTTGGTAGAGAAAGTAATAAGACGTAAGGGAAATAAAGTTCTCGTCAAGTGGTTAGGATTGGATAGCTCACACAATTCCTGGATATCGAAGAAAAATGTGTTGTAATTATGTTATATAACTTTATTGCCTGTGTATTCGTTTTAAGTAAATAAAACAACTTTTTTTAAAATATATACAATTTATTTACAACCTATACAATACATTAACAAATTATATATACAAAAATATGTACTTTAATATAAATACGTAATGAACAATTTATACAATCTTATTTACTACATATACAATACATAAATCAAACGTAATACATAGAAAACAAGTATAAGCTAACAATTTATACAAAACTTAAAAACATAAAATTAATTATATAACCTATCGTATTCTTCATTTAATATTTGATTTATACATTCATCTTCTTGAATTTGTTTAATTTGTTTATGACCCCAAGCCAATGTGCCAATTTTATCTGGTAAAATGTAACGTTTATCGTCAGTAGCAGACAAAGCAATTTTATTTTTTAGTTCTGTAAAAACTACATGGTAATCAGAACGGAATGTATACATTTTCTTGAAAATTTCTCCCCCCTCTTCCACTATACGTTTATAATCACACAGAGTCAATTCTTTTTTAATAACATATTTTTTTACACCTTTTGCTTTCTTAACGCAATCTGAAAGTGTATTGATGCAGTATGCTTTAGCTCCTGTACCAAAAAACGATGTAATAATATTACCGGCAAATTCATCCTTCATTTTACCTATAACTGACTTGTTTCGAGGTATGTTATGAACATTATTTTCAGGATAATTGGAAGTATCAAAGTGCTCAATATTATTTTTGATATCATCGTAAATATTTTCAGTAAATACTTCAATTATTAATGAATCCGTGTCTGTGTACAGCAAACGAACATTATCGCCATACTCACGTTTTAAAAAATCATAATAGAATTTATAAACTACAGTTTTAGCTAACTCTAATATACTAAAACCTACGTACAATGGTTTATTGTAATGTATTTTTACAATAGACATTTCCACAGCTATTAAATTTTCACAAAATATTTTGGTAGATTTAAAATTTGGTTTCGCGATAAATACTTCCGCCCCTGGTTTTCTATAACGCGTCTCCCAATGACTCAATAAACGAATGTCAACTCTATTTTCTACATTTTCCATGGTTTTTCCAAATACAATGTTATTCATGGCTTTGTAATGATTCCTTTCAAACGCGTTACTTGACTGTCTTCGCTTTTCCGTATTAAAATCAATATATGACTGCATCCAATTGCTCTGTTCAAATTCGAGAATTCTATGGGTGCGTTTCAATATTAATCCATGATTTAAACATTGTTTTAAATTCATGTAGTGTATAATGTACTTCTCCTTATCGTACAATGTTGGTACTAATTTCTTATGTTTAGAATTTTCAGGGTTACGCAATTCAGGACAAAATGGCAAATCGTTATGTGTATCATGTAAACATTGAGGATAATCCAAGTCAACTTCCAAAACGTAACCGGTACTAGAATTATTATCAATCTGTAAAACATCAAAATTTTCTAATTCCCGAGCATTCAACCAGCGAAATTTACCTGTAGGCAGTTTTGATTGCATTGCAAAACCGTACAGGTTGGTAGCATCTAAATATGCAATATAAGATATTGGTTGCGTATCATTGAACTCACTTAAAAATTTATTATTTGCTTCGGATTTACGATGAGAACACATACTAAGCCCCCCGCGAATCCCCCTTTTAAAAAAGAAAAACATATCGACGTCTGTAAGGAGTTCCAGTTGAACCCCAGTCATTTTTAATAAAGCGTCCCACCCGAACCCTGGTGCCGTAAAGTAATGTGCCGGATCTAATGTATAATATTGTAATGAAACACTGCGATAATTTTCAAATATGTCGGCCAAAAGTAACACGTCTGAAGTTAAATAAAGTAAGGAATAATCTCCCAATGTTTCACAATTAAACACTTGCCAGACAGTCTGTGCCCTGTTATAATTATCATGTGATACATCAGAATCTGTTAATGAATCATAAAACGCTTCACGTTCTGGTAACTTCGAATAATTTATTTTATCAAAGGAATCCATAAAATCATAGGGAAATATTCCTTTCTGCCTTACTAAATTGAACTTAATGTTGTCAGGAAAATATTTTCGTACTTGTTCACATTGGTTGTCATCTAAATAACTACCAAGTTTTGCAAGGGAGCAAGATAAAAATCGAAAAGAATCTACAAACCTTAAGTTTATAAATACTCGCCTCATTCTACCTTTTATATCTTGTGAATCTGCGACGTGAACTTTTTTACTAAAGGAAATATACTTTTCTTTATTTTGTGCAATTACGTCAACATCTTCACCATTCATCGCAATGTTCTTTATAAACATATGAGAATCATAATTTGATAAATTGTGAAAAAACACCGGAATAAATTTTGGAATTTTATAGTTGACATTACATACCGAGTGAGCAGGACCTCGAAACAAGCCAGTTAAATGGTCATGATCATGAACTTTATCTTTTACATTACTAATTATTTTCTTACAAATATGACAAATATTTTTTTCAAACTCTATCTGATCAGCACTTGTCAAGGGAAGCATTTGTATCACTACTCCTAAGTGATTATTATAAATGTACTTTATATCCTCTTCTAATTGCTTTACAAACTCAATAGCAGCATCTTTCCCGATATATTTTTTAAAAATGGATAATGAATCATCGTAACTACATTTTATATAATATGCGAAAGCATATGGTTCGTGCCGAAAGCACTTCATAGTGTATGATTCATTATCCATTATATTATTTTTTACTTGATCCACTGGACATAATAATGCTTCAAAATCAGCATAGACAACAAACGGAACTTTCAGCTGCCTTTCGTAATGTTCAAATTGTAAAATATTAGACAGTACTTCTTCACCCAGACTATTTATGCGATAATTTGTGTCAGGTAAAACAGCTTTTACTTTACCGCAATCTTCTTCCCTATGCCGAGTAACTTTTTCTATAGAACTAAAGTATAATAAACATCCGTCACAAATAAATTTTTCGTGTCCATGTAACGATAACTGATTTCCTACTAAACGTGACAAATTTCGAATCCAACAGTAGTGACTATTACCACCATCATCATTCGTTATATACAATAAGTTTACTGTAACGTTCCACAATCCCGTTGAAATTTGTAATGGTACTACTTCGTAACTAACCTTATTATCCCGAATCTCTTTATTGAGACCGTACACGTTCACGCAAATATTGTTCTTATTTTCAAACTTGTTGATGTCTCTTATTTTCACAGGAAATTCCAAGTCCGAAAAGTCACACACTGTAGAGTAGTGGGGGTATGATGATGTCCGGTTAGATAATCCAGTCGGAGATCGTAAAGCAGAAGTTATTGCCCAAGCAAAACATGCCTGATCGTTGTTTTGCACATTTATTACGGCCTTCTTCGATTGTATGGACGTCGGAAGGTTTATATATGTAGACGCCCTCAATGGATTGTACTTATTTATGGTCACCTCCATATACAAAATTTCAAATAATGTCCACCCTATAGAAACAATTCATCATTACTTTCTAAATTAAATCAAATCATAAAAAATCTTTACATATTATATTCAACACGTATTTGTAGGAAATAAATAAAATTAATTCAAATTATATATACATACCTGAATCACGTTCTTGAAATTCGGACATTTTATTTAATATTTCATCTATAAACTCGTAATATTTTCCGTAAACATCACTGCCCACTGTTAACACTTTATTTTTGGTATTAAATGTCTTCATCTCCACATTTTCCTTATTGGATAAAAAGTACAATCCTCCACATTCCAAATTTACTTTAACACTACCAAATATTTCGCGTTTAGCTTCTATTAATGTCAGAACTTTTTCTCTTATTAAATGTGCAAACTCGAGCATATCAACATGATGTCCACGTTCAGACACTCTAAATGTTTCGCTTTTCTGCCCAAATGCAGATGCCAACTTTTCTACACCATCATCAACTATTATAAATCCATTATTCTTATGAGCAGCACTTTTTAGGTGGCCAGACATACATTTCTTCTTTACTGGTACGTTGCAAATTTCACATGTTACGACGTCGGACAATGATCGCTTCTTAGCATTTGAGGTACTAGGATTTTCTTGAACTACTTTTGCACTTCCTACACAAGAATTTATCTTGTGACGCCTTACATTGTCTTTCCTTGAAAAAGTCTTACCACAATCTAGGCAGGGAAACATGGTGCTATTGGGTAGTAAATAAACAAATTTTACTTAAACACTATATGATGAAGAACGATGAAGTCGAACTGAGTGCTTACAATGAACTGAGAGACGAAAAGGGGTCCACTCTTTAAATTAGCAGATTTTAACTGGTTAACCTTGAGTGACATCACTCCACTCAAGGTTAACCAATTTAATCTTCGTCAGTATCCTCCATGTCTGTATCTGACTCAGAAATACTTGACAACTCATAGTAAACCGGCCAATCATCATCAATGTCTGATAAATCCGAGTCAGACATATTCGGAAATAAATCTTGGCCGTCAAGCTCAAACAGTGGCATGGCAAAACAGAAATCACAGTATCTTTTTTCCTGCCTAATGAATTGTACTACGTCAGCACCACTCATTAGAACAGTTTTAGAGTACCTAGTTCTAAAAAACTTAATACGTTTTGGCTGACGGTAACCGAGCCCCCTACAATGCACGCAATACCTCTCCCCATTTTTATCCACCCAGAATTTTTTCTTCACCACTACAATATATCTCCGAGTCCAACAAATATTCATGACTGCGGCAAAACTCTCGGCAAATAGGGCGACTGCTACACACCGACTCAATCTAACACCACATCTAAATGGTAGCCGATGATGGTTTTCTCCATAAAACTTTTGAGGTCTCTCGTCACAATACACCCAGTTCACGTGTTTCCACCAATATTCCATAATGCATCCCAATGACTTCGGGATCTGACCCTTCACTACTAATACCTGAATTTGAAATCTATTTTTCAAGATTTGGAGACATATAACTTTTAAAGTTATATACAGCAGGCTGAGAGGTTCTCTTCTACCTACTCTTCGCACCATCACTGGATTCATTTTTTTTTGCAAATTGTAAATAACACAAGGATAACACACTTTACAAAACTAATTTCGAATATCTATTACAATTCAATTTATTTAATTCCAGCGTCCCCTCTCTCCTAATTTAAAAGGATAACACGTATTTTAAAGGTCGAGGTTACTTAAAGGTCAAGGTCGCTTGAAGGTCATATAAATGTCAAGGTCATTTGAATGTCAAGGTCGTTTGAATGTCAAGGTCGTTTGAAGGTCAAGGTCATTTGAATGTCAAGGTCATTTGAAGGTCAAGGTCATTTGAATGTCAAGGTCATTTGAATGTCAAGGTCATTTGAATGTCAAGGTCATTTGAATGTCAAGGTTTAAAGGTCAAGGTCACGTGAAGGTCAATCAAGTTCAAGGTCAGGCGCATCCTCTGACCTTGAACTAGCCGATTCTAGAACCTCCTCTGACCCTCAAGGTCAGAGGAGGTTCTAGAATCGGCTAGTTCCCCCTACTCACATTCAACCAAATCTAAATCGTTGAAACCTTGTTAAATGTTTTCAAATCTGGTAGAAACATATATGATGATAGATATTCTTTGTTGTTAATAATAAAGTATTTCATACTGATAAATATTCATATTCGATAACAAAAATTACAATAAATTAAATTGCATTTTGCTTAAGTGCGGTTTTTGGGCAATTAAGAAAATCATTATATTGACTAACGATTATTAATTAATTGGCAGTTAATGAACTTTTCTCACATTTTAGAATATTTTTTCTATGCCTGAGACACAAGTAAAAATTGTTATATGAAATGGAAATTTAAACCGGACAAATTCCCACATGTGTCAAATTAAAGGTTAGAAGCACTTATCTTGTGATAAAAAAGAAATAGTAAGACTAGATAGGTGTTGGTTCTTATTTATCAAAAGTGACAGTATAGCCGCAAATGTTAGTTAAAATACAGAAAAATATAAAATTTCGTTTCTGCATTTTCAAGCTTAAGGCGTTCAAGAACCAGAAATCATGAAAATAAGTGGACATAGTAATTCATCTTCAATAAAACCATGTACACAATTGGGAAAGGAACACCATACACAAATTATTAATAAAATACATATGCCTAACATCTCACCAAATCAGACTTCAAACCATGATTGAAATATTTCAATCAACGCTTTAAATCAGAATTCAAGTAACATCAAATCAAACTTCATTATCGTTAGAGAACGAAAATAATCAACCCACAATTTCTTACATTAATTGTACCTTTAATTAAATACATATTCGCCGTTTTATGTTTAATTCGTTATAATGTCACTAAATTCGGGTTGAGTAATGTGAAGTGTTCTACATTATGATGAACGAAATAAAATTCATTACTTCACTTATTATTTTTTGTTCTAATGAATTCACTGTTTTTATTTCTTTGGGTGCTTCTTATTTGGTTTTCTGCAAATCTTCTCGAGTGATTCCTTGGCAACAATACGAAGGGCTGTGGATTTTTCCGGCTCTAATTTAGCTGTTTCGATGTCATCCAACACTGTTTCTACGGGAACATGTGGGGCACTAATTGAATGTTTTAGTCCTTTTTGTAATAATTCCATTTCCTCGTTGGTGAAGTTTTCACTTGATTGGTTTTGCACTAACACTTGATATGGATTTATAAACTGGGTGGTTTCTTTCGGGATTTGGTTTTGAATTAACCTTTTGAATTTTCTTTGTTGTATAGAAGACTTCCTTTCTACTTTATGATCGGATACTGTATTGATTTTTCTAAGGCGTTAATAAATGAAGTAAGGAATTTTATTTCGTTCATCGTTATAATGTTACATTTTTGTATTAGTAATATTAACCATTCAATATTCATTTGTATTTTTCTAGTAAATCTTTTACAATTGTTTATTCTGGAATTGTTCTTACCACAATATAACTCGACCTCTAGTTTTTAACGGAAAGTGACATGCACTCAGAATGTGTTTCTTTTAAGCAAAACCCCCCATCCTGTTGATAATAAAAACAATCGTGCTACGCACTCGGGTTTTTAATATTGTCAACAGGATTCGGCATATTGCTAAGCAACACATTTTTCGTGCATATGATTTTCCGATAAAAATGAGAGTTCTTGTTATTTTACTTGTGAGTATACATACAAAAGTGGAATAATTTTTATATTTAGAATACCGATGTTTGAATCTAATTTTTAATTTTATTTATCTATGAAGATTATTTCTTTGTTTACATTTAAAAGGGTTTGAAAGTATTTACATAATTGTGTTTACTTTTGAATGAATGTTACTGATAAAATATTGACTGTATTTAATTTTTTTTTTGTTTTTAAATATATGATAATGTTTTTAAAGTGAAGATTCGGAAGGTAGGTAAGTAAAAACAGTTTTGTTTATTATTTGTATATTTATTCTACGTGGTAAAAAATAATAAATCGAGAATTACATTATCGTACAATAATCGGGATATATATATAATTATGTATATATTTATATATGTATATATATATATGTTCATATATATATAACCTAACATGCATTCAATAATATTATTACATATAAGACAGATCATCGCATATCCATATAAATAAATATAAATGTACAGCCGTGGATCTATAAATAATGGCGGTATTCATGAGTCTACACAAACGCCAATTGTCATGAAAATACACGATAAAAGAATAATCACACCGATGCTGGTTTGTTTCTTCCGTAATACACAAAAAAAAAATAACTTTATACAAACTCGAGAATATTTTAATTATTACATATCATATCCTAAACCCACCCTAAAATAATGAGAGAAGGGGAAAAAGTTAGTGTTGGCAGTTAGAATAAATAATTTTCATGAACGCCACCATTTCTAAAAAGAGAGCCATTAATGAGTGATCCCCGTCCAGCTACCCTAAGAAAAAACGTGCGGCGTCTCAGCGTACGCCGCCCGGATCTATACCTATTTTTTTTTAAATACAGCCAGATCGCTCAAAATACATAGTCTACATATAAATTACATTATGTATTTCCAAACGGCTTAAAAATTTTACAGGATATTTTACAATATACAGTGTTAAAAACGGAATAAATGAATTTACACTTTACAGCTTTAGTAACTTTACATCAGTCTCACGCGCCACGACGCCAACCAACTACGAATCTGAACTTTATTAAAATTTTATTAAAGTAACCCCACATCCACCCTGTTTAACGGGTACCGGAACCCTCTTTACAAAAAAACGCTCCGCACCTAAGACGACGACAACTTATCATAAGGTAATTACATAATATACAATATTTGACAACTTTTTCGGGCGTGATTCAATTAAAATATATATTTTACAAACATTATACAATCTCTGGGAACCCACCAGACACCGCCTAATATTAATTAAATTTACTTTACATTGCGATGAACGTGAATAAATGAAGAGGTTTTAATGTAAAAACTATTTACATTGTCTAATTAATTTACAATTTTACAAGTCTGCAAGTGTGAGTTACTTTTTATTTACACCTCGTTTTAATGTGTTGAAAGAAATAAATAATGTGATTAGTGACGGTGCATGATAAATTCCTCCTTAATATTTTTATTAATATTTACAATAGAATAAGAACTTTTAAGGATGACCCTGTAGAAATTACAATATATATGCTTTTTTCTTTTCACTGATATACAAATATATAAAGCGCTGCTAGTTTTTGTAAAGAGTGGCCTGATACCGGCGAATGATCATTATAAACAATTTCTAAGTACAAAAATGGTTATATTTTACATGATTATACAACTATGAAACATCTTTATATAAATACAATTTAATCGGTTAACATATATACATATCACGATGAAAGGTGGGCGGGTTACCGGGTTTGAATTTTAGTTCCATTTTAAAAAATAAAATCTTCCCCCAATCAATCAATTTGCATCATAAAAATTAACACTCACTCCGTGTGGCAATTTTCAAAATAGCTGTTTGGAAATGTTTTCTTTTTTCTTTATGAACAAAACTATATTACATATAATACAAATAAACAGACACTATATATGTACACATGTATTAAGACATAAAGAACACGTCTCTAAATTAATGTGTACTAAAATCACACAAAGAAAATTTCCTCTCAAAACGTAATAATTTCAATACAGACCAACTCAGAAACGACATACGTCTAACTATAAATATCATACATTTAGACAATTTATATTAAATATTAAATGCAGTGCGGTTTTCTTTAAAATTGTATTCAGTAGTTTATAAAAAAATAACGATATTATTCATCAAGAGGAGAAGAGAAAAACGTGGAATTATTTACGCGCGAAATTTCTGTACATTATTACAATAACCGTGCTTCTAAAATTATAAAAAAAACTCTACATTCTATAGTATCAATTTTCTTTATAGTTTTTTTTTATTGTTTAAATATTTACCTAGCTTTAAGTTACTAGAAAATGTAGTGTTAGTTAAGGGTTACAAATGTGTAATAGTAGTATATTTGTATGGACTCTAAGTAACATCCATCAAATCAAACTAATCTAATTTTGGAACATTAAATTTTTCTAAATTAACATTTTTTTTCAAATAAAACTCGTTTTTAAGGAAAATTAAATAGAATTGGAGATTAATTTTGAATTTGAAAGGTGTAGTAGTAGTGTGTATAGTGTGTTGTTGTAAGTCTATGAAAATTTTGATTCGAATGAAAAAATGATGTTATTTTTCTTTCAGAACTATTCCTGAGGATTTGATATCACAATATTAATGTCAGGATGATCTGTATATAATTATAAAGTACTCGTATTGACTTGAATCAGCGAAAAAGGAAAGGATTACTCTATTTACAATGACTTCTTCCCAAGCAATGGAAATCAATTGGCCGTGTGTTGATAATCAATTAATAAAATAAACATAGGGGAGATTCTATGCGATAAATAGAATGTAAAAAATGTTATGGGTTCACGATGATGATGATAAATTCACACACAGAATATACGCCATTTTTTTTTCGTTTACTGTTATCCTTTAAATTAACCGAATGAATAACCATAAGAAAATATTCAACACTCTCTGCAGCAATAGTAAATTATATACCTATGATACGTAATCTAAACTTAAATCTAGCCTTAAAAATCAAAACTAAGAGAAAAAAAAATAATAATATGATAAAATACGCGAAAAGAACATAAATGAAATACTGGTACCCCGCGGCCTAGGCAGAGGGCGCGGTTGGTCGGAAAAGAAACTTAATCGTATGTAGCCTTCTTTTAAAAACTAGTTTGTATCTTCTTGCTGAAATGCGGCGGAGGTTATTACAAGACCCCGTTGGTGGGGGGTCCTATGGGGCCCAGCTCCCCTCCGATGGAGCCCATTGATCCGGGGGCCTTCATGAAGAACTTCTCCAGCTTCGCTATTATGTGCTTGCCGTAGGTGTACTTACGCAGCGAGTTCAGGTGGGGCCGGATCTTGTGCATCAGCACTTTCCTCTGCGTCGGCTCGCTGACGTCGATCATCTTCTGCACAACGTAGTTCGCGTACTGATCTTTCATCATCACATGTAGGGCACTGAAAATTAAAATACATTAATATTCATGAATTAATTCATTTTCATATACATGTGAATTTACAATAATAATCCTATAGAGTAATTGCCAATTTGTTTAAATTATAATCCTAGTCAGGCTTTGATGGATTGCACAGCTACTAATTACAATTGATTAAAGATTAATCACTAACTATAATTGACCTATTTGATTATCTATTGATAAGTAATTAATTTGTAATAATTTTAGAGCAACAGTCAAATTGATTAATTACCTACAATTCAGTTAGTAGCTGTGACAACTTAGGTTTATTTTAAAAGCTTTAAACAAGTAAAATCAATTGATTCTAATTGTTAATTTATTTGATCTTTAAATTATAATTCAACAAGTGATGAATAAGCAAAAAGATCATAAATTAGCCCAAATACCATTAAACTGGCTATTAAAAATTTAAGCTTATAGGATTGAACAATCATCTTTAAAATATTACAAAAGCCAAGATTAAGGTCCTGTTTTTTTTGGAATATTGGACTAATCAGAAACAAATAAATAATAAACTGTAATCATGTTAATCGATACCGTTATTATGTGATAATTCATAATATAAACAAAGTATTTTTATTTACTGTTTAGTTTATAAACTAACTTATTCAAAATAATCAACATAACGCAAATAATAAATAATGTATCAATTACAAAATTAAAATCGTAATGAGAAATTTAAGTAAAATTATGGTCAGAATAAATTATACATAACTTACTTATCATTAAATCCACAAACTTCTTCAATCAGAAGAGCCCTTTCACTCCTGGTTGCATGCGTGACGCACTTTTCAACTACATTACTGGCGAACTTGTGTTGACTCAAAGCTAGAACCTTTCCGCGTACACTGTTTATTAGCTGAGACTTGTCCTCAGGTTTTCCATGCTCTGTAATTAAAAACCAATCCTTTTAATTTCCAATCTCTACATTTCTCATAGCTATAATTTATATTAATATTTTATAGTTATAAAAGGAAACATTTATCAAATAGTATGACAACAAAGGATTTATTAAAATTATTATGATTTTTATCTTAATTATAAACAGTTTGGAAAATGTTAATAGATATTATCCTAACTAGTGTGATTTACTCACCTAAAACATGCTGGATTACGTAGTTTCCAAACTGGTCCTGTATTAATTGATCTGTGTGTGTGTGCAACTCAGCCAAGATGGGAGCTGTCTGTTCTGGAGTGCAGTGCTCTAAAATGCGCTGGATAACACGACAACCATAAGGGTGTGTGGATAAACTGTAGACTTGTCCAGCAAACGATTGGATTACAAACTGTAAAATGAAATTTTAAACATGTAGATACAATGAATATTTGAAAGAATAGTGTTTCGTTGTGAAGATGGCGCTATGATCAATAGATTATGTTTTAAACAAAATCGTACGAAATATGTAAATTAGTTAAAGAAATCATTGATCATTCGAAAAGTTTTAAAAATAAATTAGTAATGTCATAATTAACATTGTGAATATTTGTCTCTTTTGGTGTAATTTAAAAGGTTCCATAAAAATAATCGCAATGTAATTTTGACAAATAAAAATTAAAATAAATAAAAATATTATTACTTTACTTACTTGTAGTGCATTCGGATCAACGCACTCGATGCACTTCTGTACAACGTGATTCCCATTCTGGTCCTTGACGCATTTCAAGACGTGCCCATCGAGCTCCCTGACGATCTCCTGCTGCTGCTCGGCGGGAATGGATTCGAGGGCTTTCTGGATGACCCTACAGCCGTACATCTGCAGTGCTAGTGGTAATACGTGGCCCCTCACCTTCTGCGCAAGCGTGGTCTTCTGTTCCGGTGTGCCGAACTCAAAGAACTTCTGGATTACGTAATTACCAAACACGTCGGTCATCAGGTTGTAAGCGGCCGACAAGATTTCGTTGAAGACCATCTGTTTCTCTGTGGCGGTGGCCCTTTCCAGTTTCTGCTGGATGAAACGTGACCCGTGCTGGTCCTGGGAGAACTCGACTATGTGGTTAGCTAGGTCTCTTAGCTGCAGGTTGGGGAAACGATTGTTTCTGAAGTCCTCCAATAGTCTAGAGCGGCCTTGAGGGCCTTTATCGAGTGAACTGGTCACTGTTGTCAGTGAAGAGTTTAACTTGGTGAAGAGCGAGTTGCTTGATCCAAACATAGCGTTGGCGGTTAAACCGGCGGCTACGGAATTCCGGTACTTCGAAGCCTCCGCGCCAGGGGCGGCTGAGAGGACGCGCGAGTTCACCAGGTTACCCAGCTGTAAGGGCGCTGTTGGTGGCGGTGTTAACGAGCCAGTCAGTGGACTCGGGCTGCCCCCTAATCCATACGAGGCTGGCCATTTAGCTCTGTATTCTAGAGATGGTGAGAAAGCAGACGTGTTCCTGTCGAATGAATCGCGGCGCCCGGTTGTTGTTGAAGTCAACCCTAGACCTGATAAAAATAACCATTTAATACATTGATAGACGATTAATTAGATTATTCTAAGCAATTGCAATTTGTTTTATTAGATTCGTTAATGAAAACTTGTTTAGTATATGTAATTATTTTACTGGCATTAATGAGTTGATTATTATTTTGTTTTTAATACATTTAAGGCATTAATGGTAGCCCATTTTTAGTAGTTTTCACCTTAGAAAAGCAAAACTTTAAAATGTTTCTTGAATTGTACGCGTATTCATCATGTTGGCAGGCGATTTTATAGAAACATTTGCATATTTTCGTACAATGGCGGTTTTTTGCTAACGCCCAATTCCAATATTGCGTGCGAGGCAAATGAAGCTGATTTGGGTCTCCAAATACACGTAATTCATAACATGCTTTGTTTCGAAAAAAAGTCCAAATAAGAGAGTGTATTATAATTTCTGGATCGATAATGTTAAAAATGGGAAATGATTTGAGGTTGTTTCGCCAATGTGTGTGTTTCACGTGAATATAAAAATTGTAATCTCAGTATTTTACAGTAAGTAGTTAAGTTTTAAAAGGGTGATAAATAATTATAATCAAATATTAACTTCAATAGGTTATGATCTATTTTAGTACTGATCAGCGAAACAGAATTTTACTCCTGTTCAAAGCTTCTATGCATCTATAAGGATAGGTACTACCATTAAGGTGACATCTATTATTCAAAACATTGCATTAAACTTCCCTAATTGAGTGGACCATCCACTGTTAATTACATTAAATTATTGTTTCCGTGCAAAAACAGCCATGGACCGGTTTAAATTGGATTTTATCAGCGTAATACATTTGAAGACAGGGAAACTCAATTTTTGAACTATGCTATGATGATGAAATCAAAAATAGATGGAAGCAGGTCAGTAGTTGTTTTGACAATGTTTTCAGATTTATATTGTATTAATTGTCGCTGCTGACAGTTCCCCGTAATCCAAACAATTAGGAAAGTTTCGTGCAACGCTTCAGAAGATAGAAGTCACTTTAGTGGTAGTAATTTTCCTTAAAAGTCTTGTAATTCAAGAAACAGGTAACACATAGAATATTATATTAGTGAAACTGATGTTCCGAATTACTGTACTACACCATTTAATTAAGCCTTTTGTGATTAATAATAAAAATGTTTGTTGTTATTAGGTATTAGTCACACATAAACCCATTAGTGTTATTATTGAATTATAAATTCCAATTGTTACAATTGTTTTGATAAATATATAGCCGATTTGATTAAATTCTTTTTTTATTTTACAAACTAGTAAAATATTGTTTATTATACTATAAATATGAATCGTTTATTGTTATTAAAACCTTGTTAAAGAGTTCTGGCCATTTCAATGATTTTCTTTATTTAATTCTTATCTTTTGATAAGCCTTACTGACTTGAATTAATTTAATATTTGTTTTGCTAATTTCTTTTGTTTTAATATAATATAATAATATATGCTGCAGATGTATATATTCAATTGTATCGTCAATATAGATGGCGCCACTTAAATACATCAAAAAGCTTTATATATAATGTAACATGTAATTTAATTGATCGTTTGATCTTCATAAATATATGATAGCTAATTATATGTACAGTTAAATAAAAGTTTATTTAAGAAGTACATACTGTAGATTGTGTCGCCGAGGTTCATTTGGTGGAGTCTAGATGACGCCACTTTCATATATCGAATAGTTTTGTATATCACATTAAATGTAATTTGGATGAATATTTAATCTTCATAAATATATAATGGCTTTTATTATTTATTATATTTCACAACATTGCAATTGTTTAGAAATAAGTTATATATATATACAAATAAATTTTGTGTACCTGAATGCAAAGAAGTTGTTGTGGCAGCTGAAGAGCCAATGGTACCAAGCGAGGAACTGCCGAATGGGGCAGAGGGGGGCGCGTGCAATGTGGGGAACAACCCTGAACCTACCCCTTGGGCCACACCTAACCCACACCAACCATGAAGTTAGTACAAACACCGACACACACTTATGTACATTGAATAAAAATATAAACAAATGACTGAAATGTATGACACTTGATTAAGTGATGAAAAAAAAAATAAAAACATGCTAATATATTATAGGTGATGGTGCTTACCTCCGAGTGTGGTTCCATTGACCGAGGTGTTCACGTTGGCCCCGTACAGACTCTGAGGTGTGCTCGAATATAGAGAAGCCGCCGCCTGTGTCTGTCGGGAGGCTTGCGGCTGCACGAGGACAGGAGCCGGCGACACGAGCCGCATGGGCGTTCCATTTCGCATGGCGGCACCCTGGGCCATGAGAATTGGTGTCGCATTTTGATCGTAGTAGGGCAGAATGTAACCACCCTGCACTTGTGGCTGCAATTTCATTAAAAAAAATTAAATCACCTTAACTTAAGTTGTGTAAAATAAATGTGTTTAAGATAAACGATAGATGGTGCTACTGTAGAGTTAGGAAACTATAAATTTGACGTTTTTCCAATAGATGGCGTTGTTAATTTTATAATAAGGTGATGAACAAAAAAGAGCAATTTAATTTGGATTGTTGTTTTCTGCATTTAATAAGATTGTAAGAATGATTATTAAGAATAAAATCTTACCTGTACTTGTTGTTGTGCCTCTGCTGTTCCATTTGGTGTGAGGGGTCTGCGAGCACCGTTGCTAGCACCCTGCTGTATCAAATTAGCCGGAGCCGGATAGACCCAGGGGCCGACACCGTAGTACTGCGGCGCCGGTATCAAATACGGCGTGTCCTGCTGCGCGTTCACCAGGTAAGGCCCCGCCGCCTGCGGAAAGGCGGCAGCTTGTTGTTGCTGTGCGAGATACTGCTGCTGTTGCTGCTGCAGCAGTTGCAGCTGAGCAGCGGTTGCGGGCGTTGTGGCTTGGGTCTGCTGCGATCGGAACAATTGCTGCAACAGGAAGGAAACAGATGAAATTCCATTGGCCCGTATAAATATTTATCGGGAATTCACTTAATGAAATTGTTAAAATCTCGCCGGCGACTGGAAAAGAATGCGGAATGTTCGACAGGGAAACTGCATTTGCTAATTATTGCGCGGCTTTCTATTTTTTGTAAAAGCTTCCCTGTGATTGAACGCCGGCTTAATTGTAGCGTTCGGACTGGTTGAAAATTGTAACAAAATTGTGTGTTCGGCAAGGCGGCGGCGAAAAGAGTCAGCTTGATGTATGTGATTTCATTAAGCATATGCGTTTTAAAATTGGCATGTAAGAAACGCGATGTGGAGAGAGAGACTAATGCAGCCGCAATGTTACAAATACATAATAAAAAATGGTGATGTAGCCATCATAGTACTTTCCCTATATTTTACTCGAAAACTATGAGGTTTACGCAAAAAAAAACTATTCTTCATAATTTGTTCAGTTTTGAATTCTCTACAATTATTTGTTATATAAATTCCATGTAGCTTCAATAGTTTATTAGCAATTGGCAAAAAATGTCAAAATTTTCAATTTTTATTTTTTTTTTCTCGAAAATTAAGAATTTTATGAAAAATATTTTTTAACAAAACTTGTTCTGTTTTCCAGTCCCTATACCTTTTGTTTAAAAAAATTGTAATATTTTTCATATTAAAAAAAATATTTGAATTTTTGATTCTTTACAATTATTTGTTATATAAAATTTATGTAACTCCTACAGTTTATTGGCAATAGGCAAAAAATGTCAAATTTTTAAAGTTTTTAATTTTTCCTCGCAAGGAACATTATAAAAAAAAATATTTTTCAGATTCTGAGCCTCTTAACTTTTGTTTAAATAGTTTTGTAATCTTTTTCAAATTTAGAATAATAAAATCGCTTCGAGTAAACACCCACTTCCGGTTTCACCAAAAGCTTCTCAGTTCCAGTTTTTAACGATAAAATCTTAAGCTTAAAATTTTCGTTTTTGAGATACATAAATTTTTCTATTTCAGAAATTTCTCTTGAAGTTTACAAATGATTTCTTCTAGGAGTTTTAATAATATGCAGTTTTTTTTCTGACTAAAAGTATTTCTCTTCAGTGCAAAGTTTTCTTCAAGGGTTCTAAAATTTTTCAAAAAATTGCTTTATAAAATCCATTAATTCAAGAATATAGCATTGCCAGCAAATATTTAAAAATTTTCCAATTTTTCTTGCTTTGTATTAGAGAAAATTTTCAGATACTTTCTTCTTTATGAATCGCTCTTTCAATTTAAGAAAATTTCTGTAATTCGGTTTTACATCTCATTTTATTAAATACCTTAGTATTAGAGATTCTCTAATGAATTTCTCTTCCAAGTTGAGAGTTTTTTAATTTTCTAAATTTTTTTGCAATTTTCTTTCTACCAATTTAAAAGTTTTTGCAATTTTCCAGAATTTACGAGAAAAATTTCTACCATTACAACAAACCGAATTTTTCAGCATTGTCTAAAAATTTGTTCGGTAGTTCAAATATGTTTCAATTATTATTATTTCAATTTATTTATTTGGAATTCTTAAATTTCAAAATAAGTTAACCTTTCAGGTTGCGATTTTTCTTCGCAGTTTTTAAAATTTTGCTTTCACAATTTTCTACTAAATCAAGAGTTTTGATTTTTCCAAAAAAATCAAAAAAATTTAGACAATTTATTGCATTTTTTTATTCTTATAGAATCTTTTCTTCTAATTTCCAAAAAAAAAATCTGTTAATTTTCAGTAATTCTTTATGAAGTTTTTCAATAAATTTCTCTTCCAGGTTGCGAAATTTTAGCAGTTCAGAATTTTGAAATTTTCTATGTATTCAAAAGCTTTATAATTTTTCGTCAATTCATTAAACTATAATAAACACAATAATATCTTAACCTTATAAACTCGATTATTACTTATTCTATCGTACTCTTGACCTACCTCAACAAACAATGCAACAATGACCTCTCGTACTCCTGACCCGCCCGAACAATTTATACGTTGAGGTAGGTCAAGAGTACGCTGGAGTTTAAGCGGGAAAATAGGCGCTATAGGTTAACGCATAGTTTATTGTCGTAGGTCAAGAGTACGTTCGGTTAAATAAAAAAAATAATTGAAAATTATTTGAAAATTTCTGAAAACATATTTTAATATTTAAAAGTTACAATTTTAGATTTTTACTTGATTTAAATAAATTTAATTGTAGGAATCCATTGGTGCAAGATTTTGTAATTTAAATATTATTGCGAAAATTATAATTGAAAAACTGAAAAATAATTGAAATTGTATTGTATGAATCTATTGATGCAAGAGTTTTGTCAAAATTTGTCCAAAAAAAGATATCAACTGTTATTCCTTAGTAAATTATATTTATGTTACATTTTTTTCTTAAATTTCTTTTGTTGTTTTAAACATTAGACTAATGTGTATTTTTAGAAAGTTTTCACCTCTTTGAAATAAAATTCCATTGGTTTTATTTTATTTCAACTGTTTTTAACTGTAATTTTCTAAGTAATTGTAATTTATCAGCAGATTTTCAGTTGTTTTTTTTTTTGTTCGTGGTAAAATTAAAAAGTTTTATTAAGGAGAGAATGATTTTAACATTATACTATTAGCATTTTTTCTACTCTAGTATTAGCTATGCTTTTTGGATCAATTTTTTCTCATTTGAGAAATATTCTTTGTAATTAGGCGTATTTAGACTGATTTTATAAAGTAATTTTAAAAATGTTTCAGCTGTATTCCAATTGTTTTCTTAATCTGGAAATTTTCAACTGTTTATTCAATTGTTTTCTTTTCTAAAATTCAACTGATTTTAACTGCAACTTTTAGAAAAAAAAAATTTTTTGTTCTTCAACCATTTTTAATTTTTTAATTTAAACTTTGGTAAATGTAAATGAAATCATTTCTCACCCACTTTATTATTTTTTTAAAATTATAATCACTGTTGCCATTTTAGTTTTCCTAAAAACTAAAGCGGAGTTGCTATTTATATAAAATATATTTCAATAAAACTTGTTCGGTTATTTATTCGCTTTAACATTTGTCTATAAAGTTATGTAATATTTTCAAATTCTATATAGGAAAAGTTAGAATAAATACAACAAAAACAAGAAATTTATTCTAGAACCACCACAAAAGTATCTCGACGATTAGAATAGAAATTCCTGAAAATGCCAAAAAAAATTGTGAAAAATAAATCTTAAAAAATGGATAAAATACAGCAACTGAAATCATTGCAATAAAATTTTCTACAGATGTACTGAGTTTATCCCTCATCAAAATTTTGTAGGAATTTCTCTTCCAAATTGCAAACATTAGTCTCAATTTTATAATCAACAATGGTTTTTCCAAATTTCGGTTTATAGGATTTTCTTCTCCAAATTGCAAGATTTTTACATATATTTTACTAGAAGTGTTCAGGAAGGTTTTTATTTTTAGAAGACTAAAACTTCCAGGCCTTCCTAGAAATTCTCACGTAAATTTCTAAAAAAAAAAAATGTTCATCATTCCAGAATATTGATGGTTGAAAATTTCCAGTATTATTATTTTCTAAATTTCCTGAAATTTCTCGAAATTCCTCAACAAATTTCCAGGATTGTAGAATTTTTAAGGAACTAATTTTCTAATTTCCAAAAGTTTACCTTCAAGGATTTTAGAATGTATAAAGAATTTATGCTACAGGTGTGCCATTTTGAATTATATAGGATTTTTGTCTCCAAATGTTTCACCTATTTTACTAGAGATTTGTAGGAAATTTTTTGGTGATCATAATTTTCCTGCCTTTATAGAATTTATTGCCTAAATTTCTAAAATATTTTTCAGGATTCTTAAACATTTATGGAATTTATTCTACAGATGTACTAACTTCTTTTACAATCAGTGTTTTTAGAAATTTCTCTTTTAAATTCAAACATTGTCATCAATAATTAACAATAGTTAAAATTTTTAAAATCATTATAGCTATTCTTTATTTTCTGAAGATTTTACTTCTAAATTCCTAAAAAAACTTTTAAGGGTAGTGGAATTTTTAAGGAATTAATTTTATAATTTTTAAAAATTATCTTCGAGGATTTTAGAATGTATAAAGAATTTATGCTACTGGTGTGCCACAATATTATCAATGTTTTCTAGGGATGCCTTCTCCAAATTGCAAGATTTTTCCATATATTTTACTAGTTTTCAGGAAGTGACAAACATTTCTTTCTAGAATTTCTCTTCCAAATTTCTAGAATATTTTTGGGGATTTTTAAACATTAATGTATTTGTATTTAATGCTTGTAAGAGAAACAAGAAATAAATTGATTACAAAAGGAGAGATAAAAATATGTACTTATAATTTTGACGTAAGAGATGGAATTTGTTCTACAGATACTAACTTTACCCTTCGTTATAATAATTTTTTTTAAAGAATTTCTCTTTAAAATTGCAAATATTGTCATCAATTTCATGAGAATCGACAATAAACTATAGTTTTTTTCTAAATTTTTAGAATCTCAATGGCTCTTCTTTATTTTTTGGAGATTTTTCTTCTAAATTTTGGAATATTTTTCCCTGGTTTGTGAAATTTTTCAGCATTATTATTATCTATAATTTCGAAATTTGCTCCTTTAGATTTCTGGAAAATTTCCTTAATTTCCTTAGGAATTAATTTTCTTATTTTTAAAAATTTTCTTCAAGATTTGCAAGATTTTCCCATCTATTTTACTAGAAGCTTTTAGGAAGTTTTTTAATGACTAGAATTTGTAAGCCTTTCTAGAAATCCTCTTCTAAATTTCTAAAATATTTTTCAGGTGTCTTACAACCCAAGTTTTCTAGTAATTTCTTCTTCAAATTGCAAGATTTTCCCGTCTACTTTACTAGAAGATTACAGGAAGTTGTTTATGACTAGAATTTGTAAGCCTTTCCAGAACTTCTCTTCTAATTTTCTAAAATATTTTTCAGGTGTCTTACAACCAAAGTTTTCTAGGAGTTTCTTCTCCAAATTGCAAGATTTTCCGATCTATTTTACTAAAAGCTCTTAAGAAGTTTTTTGATGACTAAAATTTCTAAGCCTTTCTAGAATTCTTCTTCTAAATATCTAAAATACTTTTCAGGTGTCTTACAATCAAAGTTTTCTTGGAATTTCTTTTCCAAATTGCGAGATTTTTACATCTATTTTTCTAGAAGCTTTTAGGATTTTTTTTTGATGACTAGAATTTGTAAGACTTTCTAGAATTCCTCTTCTAAATTTCTAAAGAATATTTCAGGAGTCTTACAATCAAAGTTTTCTAGGAATTTTTTCTCCAAGTTGCAAGATTTTTACTTTCCCTATACACGTAGTATATAGGGGGAGTATTGTTTTCGTGATTTTTTTTTGAAAAATTTTTTTTTGCGGAAATATCCGTTTTGGGGTCCCCTGAACCCAAAAAACTAATTTCTGGAAAAAAATTCTGTGTCTGTGTGTGTGTGTGTGTGTGTGTGTCTGTGTGTCTGTGTGTCTGTGTGTCTGTGTGTCTGTGTGTCTGTGTGTCTGTGTGTCTGTGTGTCTGTGTGTCTGTGTGTCTGTGTGTCTGTGTGTCTGTGTGTCTGTGTGTCTGTGTGTCTGTGTGTCTGTGTGTCTGTGTGTCTGTGTGTCTGTGTGTCTGTGTGTCTGTGTGTCTGTGTGTCTGTGTGTCTGTGTGTCTGTGTGTCTGTGTGTCTGTGTGTCTGTGTGTCTGTGTGTCTGTGTGTCTGTGTGTCTGTGTGTCTGTGTGTCTGTGTGTCTGTGTGTCTGTGTGTCTGTGTGTCTGTGTGTCTGTGTGTCTGTGTGTCTGTGTGTCTGTGTGTG
>CAXAKX010000841.1:0-39165 GCA_963969525.1 Ontholestes murinus
ACTACATCTGTTTAATGATAGGTTATGTCGATGCGTGATATATTTTGCTATGTGTAGCTGAAAAGAGGCTTGTGTCACAGCCTTAATAATTAAATTATAGTAGAATACATCATGACCTAACAATACCTAGCATTGATAAGACGTATGTTTCAGAAATAAAATATTTGTAATTAATTAACTTTTGTGATTCATTTATAACCTACTCTGACATTTCTTCATTACAATATGTAAGTTTTTGCGTTTGACATGAATTCTGAGTGAAGTCCGAGTATTTCCAAAAGTGTTTACTTAGAGTTTTCAAGCCAATTGATTTGGTTAGATTTTCTGCAAATTTGTACAGATGTTGTGCGTCCTAAGATAAAAATAATATTTATTTTGTAAACTTGAAAGTATAATATTGGGTGTTACCATAGCGTCAAATTCGACTTTTACGTCGTGATAGAGTTGGGGGTGAGGTAGTACTATGTCGGCCAAAGCGCTCCAATCATCCCCAAAAGTTGAACCTGTTGAAAAATATCATTTGTTGCGTTATTGCCATTTAATAAAGCTTGAATTAGTTATTTAGGTTTGTTATCTTTTAAAAAATTAATGGTTATATTGTTATTTACAGTACTGACAAATATAAGATTAACTTTCTTTGGTTTTTGAATATTTTTTTCTTTAATCATCCATATTGTTTAGCATTTATGTAACACTTAAGATAAGTTATAAATTAATTATATCTTTTTAATGGTATTAGTAATTTGGATTGTTGTTACCCCAATAAGTTTTTTCGATTTTGATGTTTTCAGGTTTAGATAATTTTTATTTTACTCATATAATAACTTAAAGATGATATTTACCTGTTAGGTAGACAGGAATATAGGAAAAATCGGTAGAGTAGTATTTATTGATTCGTCGAAGAACAAAACCGTGCAATGCAGAATACAAAGGTTCGAATTCATTCCATAGTTCCTCGGCGTTCTTGTAAGCATCGTTTGTATCAGCCAACATTTCCCAGTAACCTCTGACATCGTAATGATCTTTATATGAAAGGTAAAGCAATAATAAATTTAATTATTAGAATTCCGATATATATATATATATATATATATATATATATATATATATATATATATATATATATATATATATATATATATATATATATATATATACTTTAAGGTTGCTAGTTGAAACTAGATATGCTATGATTAGAATGATAATAAAGTCAATACCGATTGCTTATCATATTATTAACTCAAAGTTTCGCAATAGAAAATACTTAAGAATTCTAGTAAATTTAAAATGTGATACTACAGATTTAGTGTGGTTCAGATAATTAACTATAAACCATCCTATGCATTCTATGAATTGAAGCAATTATATAGAGAATAATTGTGATTACAGTTAACGAAAACTTCTTCAACGAAAAAACACGTCTTTTAAACAAATATAAACTACAAATATATTAGTTAAAGATTTTGCAACTAAATTTCATCACCACACGATAATTTGTTTTCTTCACCTTTACTCTTTGTACTTAACATACATTATGCAAATGTATATATATATTCTAGGTATTTATGAACTCGCATTAATAGTAACGTTCCAATTTCTCAGAATCTGTACATTCGTATTCATGACAATTTGCGCCGTATAAATAATTAAATTACGGGAGCGCTCGTGTAAGCGTTGACCTGCGATTGTTCTTGAGACGTTCAAAAACAAATGAACACGTATCGACCCTTGACCGTCGACTCCTTGACATTGTATAATAGATTTATGCGCGGTGAACGAACGATTTTTATTACTAGTTTAGGACAGATTTGAATTATAACTCCTTACCATTATCGGCACCAGCGTCTTTGGTTAAATCCAGAATAGAACGAAACTGTTCGAAATTGGCGCCAACGTGCTGTTGCCACGATGTCCACACGTTCTTCAGCTGATCCAAATCTCGAGACGTGGCCAGTATTCGCTCAACGTCTTAGAAAATGTCCAAAAAATATATTATACCATACTTCATCATTTATTAACTTAAGATAATTGATGTAATAAAGCAATTCAAAACTGAACGTCCAATATTAATCTTACCTCGTTGGCTGTAAATACATTCCTCATTGTCACCTTTGGAACAATTGACACTTATCGGAAGTTTTGAAAGGTGGAGGTGTTCATTTGCAAACGTTATTAACTGTAAATCGATGGAATATATATTAACATAAGTTTTATTTTAGTATAATTTAATTAGCTTGAATGTTAGTTGTTATTTCTAAGACTTTTGAATAATTAATTAATTTCTAGTGTTGATTACAACAATGTTAATGTTTATAATCACGTTATTAATACAAATTTGTATTTTTTTTGTATTTACTCGACATATAAAAATAATGAGTTTTGTGTATTTACAATACATGTATAAACTATCAACATTTTTATCTTTTCCAAAAATCCATTCTTGATGAATATTTAGAATAAAAACTTTCCAAACACTTTTTTTTCATACAAGTCATTGTGTTCATAACGTACCTTTTGGTATTTCGTCTCGGATAAAAGAGGATCCCCGCATTTCCTTACAAACGTCCAGTTTCTCGTCAGATCGTACGGTATATTCTCTTGGTACTGCACCACGTCGTATGACTGGTTGCGCAGTAATCTTCCATTGTCAATTTCGGCCATTATCTGTTAAAAAACATATAACTCATTAAAAAAAGGTATTGAAATTATCATGAAGCATTAATATTTTTATAAGGAATTATGTTTACGTAATGCACGACTTGGGTGCCATTGACAATAACATCTGGTTCCAGAATTGAACTCTGCAGGTCGCCTACAAGGTTCGGAGGGATGTTCAATCTGTATCTTTCACTAGAAGTATTCGAATCCGTAATTACTATAAATGAGGATCTGTTATAAAGGTAAGAAGTTAGCCTCACCGACGTTTCTCTTATTTTGTTAGAAATAAAGCCAGATGTTATGTCATTACTCTGGTATCAAACCATTGATAATGGTCACTTTATAGCCGAAATGTACATTACAAGGAAAATAGTGAAGTAAAGTTTCTAAGTGTTTTAGTCAAATTATTTTCATCTTCACGTAACACAATTAATCCAAACAACAGATCCTTTAAATTTGGTCGGAAGTTTTTATTTATCTGTGGTCCAATATTTTGTGGCATTTATTCTGTATTTTTTTATTGAAAAACATAAATTGTATTAATGAAATAAAATATTATAAAACGAATTAACATATAAGTCAAACTTGAAAGATCTAAACTTATCCCAAGAAACTTAAGTTCAGATTTACCCAATTTAATCGATCTATTATCTCTGTTAACAGTTCCCTATGATCTATCGATGGTTATTCACCCATATAGGGATCTATTTCAACGTGTAGACAATAGATGACACCTTTATAGTAATATTTTCACTGACTGTTTACCCAGAGAGTTAAATGTTCCCAAGTAAAACTCCGTTTCTTTGGAGACGTAATGAGCATCTCTTATGCTAAAATGGTCGCCAAATCTGCGTAATTTCGTAAAATCCATTGAGTTTTAATAATTCACGAAATATGACTTTATACTGACTATGTTTCACAACACCGGGCTTGACAACCCGACAGACTTCCTCCGCCTCTCCTTTTGAAATGCCAACGGGCTTCCCGACCGAATCAGGAATTAAAGCACTTCATGCATGAGAATGATGTTCACATCATGTTGGTCAGTGACCTAGAATCGCGGGTTTTATTTCCCATTTCCAAAACGACAACAACGATACCCGTCGTCAAAAGGGGAATTGACCTTTCCCACATTCCACTAAACGCTTTCTAGAACATCGAGGCCACTGCTATCATTGTTAAATCTGACATCGCACTGCTTAAGATCGTATCAGCGTAGCAATCACCTAGCTAACTGATGCTTCAAGATAATCTAAACTTTATGTTTACTGACATCATGTCTACGAACATGGCCGGAGATCTGAATGCTAGGAGCCCTAGCTGGAACAGCATGGTTATAAACAAAGGTGGAAGATCATCATCAGTGATTTCCTAAAAAACTCAAGACATAACATCAGAGTCATAGAATCTATTAGTCCCACGTTCTATCACTCGACAGCTCATTACAGACCCCACGTGATTGACATACTCAGATAATAATAATAATAATAATAATAATAATAAGAATAACTTTATTGCCCAACGGAAGATCCAAACTAGGGACAAAAATACATTTTCTAATATACAGTTACTACACTTAATACTAACAAAAAAAAAAATATATATATATATATATATATATATATATATAACATATTATACAATTATAATAAAGAAATAAAATACAAAGCAAATAAATTCAAAGAAATAATTTTAAAAAAAATAACATACAAATAATCCAGTGAAATCAGAATTAGACCCATAAATTAAATGTGATCATTAATAAATATATCGTTAAAATATTTATTAGCATTACGACTCATGTGATATAATGGCGCTTTACGCAAGATATTACTTTTCGGCGTAGGAGTAAAAAATGTGTTGCAATGACGGGAAGATAATCTAGGGCAGTAGTACTTAATATTAGCGAGTAGCTCTGGAGAATCGATAATATTATTAATCAATTTAAATAAAAATAATGCACTACATATGTCTCGTCGGTCTGATAGTGATATAAAGCAATGTTTTCCCAATAAATAATTATAGTCACAAGATCTATCAGGATAAATTCCATCAGTTTTATACGACAAAAACTTTAAGAAACGTCTTTGTACCTTTTCAACAATTAAAGAAATACTAGTGTAGTAAGGATACCATACAATGGAAGCATACTCCAGTTTGCTACGAATTAAGGCAAAATACAAAGTCTTTAATAAGTCTATGTTATTGAAATGTTTGGACGTACGAATTATGAAACCTAATGTCCTCATAGCTGATGACGCGACAGCGTTAATATGACTGGAAAAAGTAAGGCGACAATCAAAGACAACTCCAAGATCTTTCATTTCATGTTTTCTTATGAGGGGAATGCCGTTAATATTATATTCATGGATGAGGGGCAGTTTCTTGCGACTGTAACTAACAACACTATACTTGTTAACATTCGAGGTTAGCTTGTTTAAATTACACCAGTGAGCTAGTATATTCAGGTTATTTTGAATAACATCTGCATCATCATTGTCATTGATAAAATTATAAATCTTCACATCATCTGCATAGGCTAGAACTGGGCAAGAAATCGCAGTGATAAGATCATTTATAAATATCAGAAATAAGAGGGGTCCTAAGTTTGAACCTTGAGGAACGACGGAGCTAGATATAAACTTTTGCGATTTGAAGCCATTATAAAAAACATAGTTCATTCTGTGGTTTAGATATGAAGATATAAGTTTAAGAAGAGGTCCCGTGACACCAAAAGAACTGAGTTTATTAATCAATATGCTGTGATCGAGGGTGTCGAACGCTTTTGAAAAATCTGTTTATACCACATCAGTCTGACTCACTTAATTCCTGTGTAAATACTGCCATGTTCGTTACTGTAGAGCGACCCGACAGAAATCCGTGTTGTTGATTACTTATATATTTATGAACGTGACTGTACATGATGGTAAATTAGGCAAGATTGCAATGGGTCGATAATCTGTTATTGATGCAATGTTACCATGTTCAGGGAAACATCCAGTACGGATAGCAAGATTGAATATGATAGCTAAGGGTTTAACCCATAAAAATTTGCAATCTTTAATCAAAAAACTGGGAATACAAACATCACCCGCGGTCATTGAGTTCTTAAGCCTATTACGATCGAGAAAACGTATCAGCAAACGCATTAACAATATCACTTGGCAGGGAATATTTTACATCACCACAATACATTTCCCCAGGAATCCGACTAGTTCCATTTTTGGAACGGATAAACTTCCAAAATTCAGTGGGGTTGCTCTTGAGATCACGCTGCACATTCACTATGTATGAATTATAAGCCGAAGATATTTGGGTTTTGGTTAATGCACGCAATCGTTGAAATTCCGCGTAATAGAAATGGAATGACGTACTTTTCCATTTTCTGTGATAGTGCAACTTTAACTTAATATTTTGCCTTAATTTTTTATCAAACCAAGGAGGGAATTGATTCGATTTTTGATAATTGTATTGCGGGACGTACTTATCCAGACGGTTATAAATTAAGGTGTAGAATTTATCCACTGCAATGTCAGCATTAGTACACGATTCTAGGAATGACCAATCAGTATTGATAAAATCATTGTATAAATTGGGGTAGTCGGCATTCCTAAAGTTATATCTCTTATTACATGCATTTGATGGAAAATCAGATGACGACATTTGGATAATCTTCCGACCACAATCAAGATTTTCTGGACCTTGCGTTCGGCTTCAGTCGACCTTCGAGAGCGGTAAAATCCACGAATTGGCTGAAATATAGAAGAAAGATTGAGAGGGGAGATAAAGAGAGAGATAAGAGATAAAGAGTCCCTTCTTCAGATCGTCAATCCGAGTCCACGACCAGCAGATTAACCGCACAGGTAGATCCCCTGGCCATTCCACCTGAGTTAAAGTCTCTGATAAAAGAGAAAAATATCGCCAACCGCCGGTGGCAGAACACGTGCGACCTGTCATACCCTACGGAATACACCAATCTCACGATCAGTGTCAGAAACGACATGCGTAAATGTAAGAACAACCGTTGAGAACGTCGCCTTGACGCGATTAACGTTTACAACAAACCCAACAAAGCTGAGGTGCTCGCAGAAGTGCTTGAGCTCCAATTCTCCCCAAACCCAAGCGATAACTATGACTTCACCGAAGAAGTCACTGAAACTATCGAGAATTACTTAGTAAATTCTAACAACCGTAGATGGACCTGTCAACGGGCAACCGCAGAAGAGCTAAACGGTCTTATAAAACAGCTCAAAACGCGAAAAGCTCCGGGTATCGACGGACTTTCCACCGCGATAGTCTAAAACCTTGCCGTCAAAAGGGAGATGCGCGCTCTTAAACATCGCGAACGCCGCAATGCAACTGGAACACTTTCCCTCGGCTTGGAAGCTAGCAGTCGTGATTAGCATCCTTAAGGGAGGCAAATCACGACGCCTCCCACCTTCCCATCAGCTTGCTCAGTGTGTAAGGCAAATTAATGGAAAATATTCCGCTGAATCACATTTCGGTCTTTCTTGAAGACCATAATATAATCCCTGACTCGCAAGCAGGCATGTCCCCATACCACCAGCTATCCAGGGTAACTGACTTCATCTCTGATGCAAGATCAACAAAACGCTATCTTGATTTTTGTGAGTTACGTGAAGGTAAACTTGATTAATTAAAAAGCACTAAAAACCTTTCTTCACAATTTTATTTAAATTAACAGATATATATTTCGGACACAAAGTGACCATTATCAATGTTTTAATACAGTATTAAAACATTGATAATGGTCACTTTGTGTCCGAAATATATATCTGTTAATTTAAATAAAATTGTGAAGAAAGGTTTTTAGTGCTTTTTAATTAAAACGCTATCTAGTGAGCGTAAGATTTGTGCAGGCATTCCACAGGGCTCTGCCCTGTCCCGACACTGTACAACATCTACACAAGCGACGTACCGAATCTGGCTCCGGTAATGATCGCCCAATACGCAGACGACACAGCTCTGCTCAGTAGAGAAGGAACCACAGTTCGATACCTTCGAGAAATGGGCATCATAATGGTGACTCGAGGTCTATGCCGATAAGAGTGTACATTTCAGCAGACCGTATCTCAAAAAAACGTAAATTCGATCCCCCCAAATTCTCATTCGGTGGGGAACTAATTCCAATAAAGAACGAGATAAAATATCTCGGCATAATCTTTGACCAGTATCTCTTCTGGTCCAAGACGATCGCAAATCACGACAAAAAAGCCAGAGTTTCGTTGATTAATCTGTGACCCAGAAACAACACGCGATCAACTTTGTCAGAGAAATTCAGAAATTTATCGTGAGTGTCCCGAAGTACATCTAAGCACTTTTACAGCAAAATAGATCACAATCCACCTCATGGAATCAAATTCCTAAAATACGATGTCAATGCACTCAGCAAACATCAAATGCCATGCATGATTCTAATTGGCACTTAATTAGCATCCCAAAGCCTAGAGCCACCGTAATCTGCTACTTTCGAGGAGAACGCCACATAGGTCGACCGGATCCTCAAGTCCTAGCGATACATCGCTTGAGATCGCGTAGGAGAGGTTTTAGTTTGTAGGAGTCCGACCCTCCCCTACTAAGGATGTCCTATCCTCTTAACAACAATGATGTTAAAAGGGAAAAATTATTCATGTTAACTAATATAGTTTTAATTTTGATTTGTAGTTTTTCCAAAAACGAAGTCACTGGCTTTAATGACGACTTTCTTGACTTGTTTTATAGTCAAAATTCAAGCAAATGGTTTCAAAAGTTTGTCAGCTTACAGAATATCATAAATTAGCGTGGAGGTAACATTCTAAATATTTTAGCGTAACTCAAACTACAGAATATTCAGTGGTAATTATTACGAATAATGTTAATTTAAGTACTCTTTTAATTCATTACTTTTATATCTAATAAACCTACGTAACTTACATAAGTTTAATACTTAAAGAAAGCTTTTAAAGAGAAATGCAGCAACAACGTATCACTCATTTTATTAATTATCAAATTGTCTTGCAATTGCTACGCGATAATTTTTAGAATAAACGTTTAATTATATATAGTCACAGTTAAGCCACACATTAGAAAGGAAACGAGCTCTGATTACCGTGAATTAATTAATACCGTTTTGCAAATTACTAGCTCACTAAAATCATTAGATCGTCACGTTGAACATAAGGATGATGGCTGATCCATTTAATATTAAATAATTGTCCAGAATCATTTCGCGTAGAGTAGGAAAATTAATTAAGAGATACAAACATTTTATGATCTGTATAAGTATTTATCAAAGAAGTGCCAAACTTTACAAAAAAATATAGTCCAAATAGTTTATTTATGCTACTCATTACACGATATAAAAAGCCGTTGCCCTGGCATATAGAAAGCATCACAAACTAAATACCCTTATACTTTCTAGGAATACCGGCCTTGAGTTAGATTATGTCAAAATTTCATATTTCTTTGACTTATGCACAAATTATAGCTTTTGAAGCGACACTAGCTCGAATTTATTTTTATGGAAAAAGTGAGTTTCGAGTTTTAATTTAACATTGCTTTTTGATGGAAAAAACTGTTGAAGCAAGGCATGACTTTATAAATATTAGGGCTTATTAACCCCACCCAATTTAATCATCCAATATTGGCTTGTTGAGTTACGTCGCATCGCATAAATGTTGCCCATGTTTAGGAAGGCTAAATGAAGCAGTTACTCCGGAAAACAACCAGAACATCAAACTGAAATTGACGGAGCTAGCTAATACCATAGATATTATAAAGGAACGCGTTTGTAATATCATTCATAAATAAATACACATGAAAAATCGCAAGGAAAATTTTTGACAATTGACCAAAATGCAAAACTGTTTAAGTTTCAAAACAAGTTCTGGCCCTATTTAACCGCAATAATAAAGAGTTTTGCGTCATGTGTAACAATGGATGAAACACAGATTCATTACTACATACCGTAGTCCAATCGAGAGTTTGCGGAATGGTTATGACTTGGCGAAATCCGTCCGAAGCGCCCGAAGTCACAAAAATCAAATGGCACAGTTTTGGTCAGTATTTTTTGGGATGCGCATTGGTTATTTTGAACAAATAGTAGTTTATATTCAAGCAATGAAACAGTTTTATTATCTACCTTTAGAATTGAAGTGAGTTTTTATGGAAAATAGAGCAATGGTAGTTGTGTCTTAAAAACATATAAAGTCATAGATGTAGGTTCATAATTTACTGCTTTTAATTTGAATATTCGTTGTTTTTCAGTACATTGTGAATCAGATTTTGAACGGGCACGCAAATATTAATAACATGGAAATACCAAAGGGCATTTAACTAGCAGATACACAATTTTATAAGCCTACAGATAGGGATATGTTCCTAGTAATGAAATTTATAATATAATTTATCAGCATCTGTGAGATACGAAGCTGGGGTAGATAATTAGTGGATATCTTATGGACAGCTAAACATAAATTTAAATGGTGAATATGTCATTCGGCAATATTTTATAACTACATTTGGACTCTTGCAAGAAAAATAAATATTACTGCAAATAATAAATTTTAAAATACGAAAACATTTCGCGATTCTACAACAATGAGTCTTACTAAGACTTCAAAACAAATCAATTTTGAAACAACTACTTCTCTGGCTAAGACCTCGACAGATATTTAATAAAACAATATTAATTTGCATGTTACGAATAGTACAACTATCAAAGCAACACTAATTTGAATGCAATTATTTCTGTTGAATAAACTAATAAATGATAAAATGTATTTTAGATTGTTTAAATGTGACTATAACATGAAAATTATGAACAAATTTAATAAATTTTATTATTACTGCAAATCTTACTTGACAGTTCACACTGTCACAGTTTGTAAGGTGAACAACACAGTTTTACACTTTTCTGGATTCACTACTAATCTGTTAGCGCTAAACCATTCAGTAACTCTCAGTACTGACGACTGATTTCCACATAATGCGCTATTCTGATCAACGGATGTGGTTTTTACAGTGGTGTCATCAGCAAATAAAGTCATAAAAAATCGAGAATTTGAGAAGGTACATCGTTGATATATATTAGAAATAGTGGAGGACTCAGAACTGAACCCTGAGGCACCCCATGATATAGATTAAGTTCGCTTGAGACGCCTTCTTTAAATTTTACCATCTGAAACCGATTATTACTTTCCCTATATACGAAGTGTATATAGGGGAAGTATTGTTTTCGTGATTTTTTTTGAAATTTTTTTTTTGCGGAAATATTCGTTTTGAGGCCCCTGAATCCATTGCACTGATTTCTGAAAAAAAAATGTCTATCTGTCTGTCTGTCTGTCTGTCCGTGGGTGCTGTATCTCAAAAACGAATGATCCGATTGAGATGAAACTTTGAACTTAAAGTTTTATCGTTAGAAACTGGAACTGAAAAGCTTTTGGTAAACATTCATAAACCGGAAGTGGGTGTTTACTTTTTATTTGTTAATATAAAAAATATTACAAAACTTTTTAAACAAAAGTTAAAGGAAATGAGAAGATACACCAGTTTTATTTAAACATATTTTTCATAAAATTTTTAACTTTCGAGAAAAAAAAAATTGAAAATTTTGATATTTTTTGCCAATTGCTAATAAACTATTGGAGTTACATGAAATTTATATAACAAATAATTGTAGAGAATTAAAAAGTGATTAAATTATTAGGAAAAGCCTTTTTGCGTAAACCTCATAGTTTTCGAGAAAAAATGTAGGGAAAGTATGATGGCCACATCACCATTTTTTAGGTATGTATTCAACATACGGCATGCACTCGGTAATAAGTTATAGCAGTACAGCTTCCGTAGAAGGATCTCATGAAAGACGTAATCAAAAGCCTTAGTTAAGTCCACGAAGGTTGATACAGAACAGGAGCCTGTTTCATAACCTTCGTAGATTTCCTCTGTTAAAGCCATGATTGCGTCCGTCGTTGACCTTCCCCCACGGAAACCATACTGTCTGTCGGACAGAAAATTGTGGTTTACAAGAAACTCGAGCAATTATTGGAATAACACTCTTTCCAAAACTTTAGCGATTATAGGCAAAAGAGAAATTGACCTATAGTTGTTAATATCGCCCTTATCAGGCAGGGAAAATATTTTGCGTTATGCATAGGTTTATAAGTTTAGTTAATGGGTAAATAATCACATCGGTTATTCCTTTCAATATGCTTCAGTTCACACCATAAATATCGTGACTCTTTAGGTTTTAGAATTTAATTAGGGTCAACTTCGTGAAATTTAAAATTTGTAGGAGTATCTATAAGATACTGAATTACATATTCTATAGGATTTATAGTACTAATGGGCAATGTTTTTGTTGTATTTACTGCACGTTTATAAAATGTGCATTAAATTCGTTAGCATTAATATCACAGGCTTTATCACAGTTCATATTTTGTTTTGGTTTAATCAAGGACCACATTGCTCTGACTGGATTATTTGAATTATGAATATCAGAATTAGCAGACATTTTAGCATCAATTAACGCACGTTTCCAGTGTTTTTTTAGAGCATTGTAGTTCCCCTTTAACTCTGGTTCATGGGTACAAGCTTCCCTTAGTCAACGAAAGGCTTCACGTATTTGCCGTAGATTATTATTGAACCAGTTTACTCCAATATTATTATATGGCTTCCTGTACATCTTTTTTGGAAAACATTGATGAATGCAGTTTTCGATAATATTAGTAAAGTGCTTAAATGAACCAAACTCCAGACAGTATTACTCAATAAATTGTATAATTACAACCAAATTCAGTTACTGGGCGCGTTTTTTGTTTAATACACTTTGGTGGTTTAATGCAGGATTTAATGATAACATGTATGCCTATTTGATTATAAAGTTCTGAAACTAGTACCTTTATTTCAAGATTATTGGATTCAATATTTGTGAATATATTGTCGGGGCATGAGTTTTGTCTAGTATAAAATAATACTCTGTTATGTTAAGCCATATGTTGCAAATAAGTCGCAAACAATTGTGGCCCTTGTATAACTGGTGATAACTCTGACGTTAAAGTCACCCCCCACAATAACAAGCTTATTTCTACCAATTAGTTCAAGCGCTTCACTTAAAATATTTACAAAAGTCGTTGAAATCCCCTGAGGGTGACCGATATTAGAAGGCAATACTATTGCAGTTATTTCGCAATGAAACTCTGTCGCTAGTTTGTTTATAGGAGTACATAACTGATTATACCTGTTTAACTGCATCACTCCACCGTGAATATGGTTGGTGCGTGCGAAAACTGATCCAATCTCGTAGTTATTTAATTTGAATACAAAGGATCTTTTATTGTTCAACCAGTGTTCAGTTAAGCATATTATATGAAAATTTACGTTATTTGCAATAAGAAATGCTTTAAATTCATTAACCTTGTTTCTAATACACTGAATATTCGTGAAATTTAAGTTGACATTTTGAGTACCTATTGCATTAGAAATGCTACTCTTTCCCAAATGACAAAAAACGCCTTGACATACAAAGGGCTAGAGATATTAAGAGCTATATGTTCTAGATAATTAAAAATATGTATGTTATATAGGACGTGTAAAATACATCTTTTTTATATGATATTCAAATTTTGCTAAAATTAAATCAGTAATAATACAATTCTATAATCTTCGTTTGGAATTTGTTGTTTAAGATATTGTTACCAAAAATTATTCAATTATTTTATAATCTTCATATTTTCTAGGTACTTTAAGATGACTGGAAAGTAATATCATTTCTGCGTTTCAGCTCATTCTGTATCTCGAAGGCGTGACAAAGTCATTTTAAGGTTATTGTGACTTATTCACTTCTAAAGAATTCAATATTAAATTTTTTTTTGCAATTTGGGGTGAAACGGCCAGCCAAATATCAGAAGGGCATATTTGGAAAGTATGCTTTTTGAGTTTCGCAACGGTAACGCAACAGTTGCGACCAAAAATATTTGCGATGTTTATTCACGTGCATTAAATGAGAAAGATGATTTTCCAAGTTCAGATCCAGTAATTTTGATATCTCTGACTTCTATCGTAATTAATCAAAAAGTCCAACATTAGATAAAGACATGCTGGTGGCAGAAGTAGAAGCAAATCCATCCAAACAATCGAGGAACTGTTAAACACCCTTAACCAACCTTGATAGATCATACAAGAACCTTTAAAGCAGTTTGGAAAAATAAGCAGAGTAGGTGTATAGGTCTCCTATAATCTGTCCAAAGAGAACAAAGCCAACCGATCTTCAACGGCACCATACATAACAGTTTTCTGGTCGTTTGATTACTGTAGACGAAAAATTGGGTCTTATATGATAATCTAAAATACAAAAGGCAGTGGCTCTCACCAAATGAATTACTGCAAAATACTACGAAGCCGGGTTTACATCCCAAAAAGGCGCTTCTGTGTGTTTGGTGGAGTATTCGTGAAATTGTTCATTTTTAACTGCTGTAACCTAGACAAACTGTTAATGCATTTTTTAATCGAAAAATATCTTGCGATTGTCAACAGAAAAATAACCATTCTGCAACACGGCAAGGCAAGACCGCGCTGTGCAAGATGAACACTGGAAAATTAATGAATTGGGGTAGGAGGTACTGCCTCAACCTCCATACTCGCCTGATACCTCGCCCTCCAATTTTCAAAATGCAATCTTGAGATATTTTACCCCAAAATCAACTTATTTTTTATCGGCCTGGGATTGAAATCTGCATACTAGATGGCAAAAGACTATTCGTTTTTTTATATTTATTTATACAAAATAATTAATAATAACAATAAATTAAATAGATTCAAATGTTAAATGAAATATTTCATGTTATTTTACAAAAAATACATAAAGTAGGGTTATTTAAGTCGAATGATACTACTAAGCAGTTCATATAACGTTCACTAGTGTATAAACACTTAATATACTATACCTGTTAATAGATAGAAAGTGTAGAAATTTAGATATTAAAGAATATAAATGTGTAAGTTATGTTAATATACATAAATAATAAGATAATTATTAATCAAGATCCGTTTACTCTGTCTAACCACTATATTAACAGTTATTGGTCGTAAAAAAATAATAAATTTTAACTACTGCGTTCATAAATACCATTACTTGTATTTTTTTTAATTAAATCATATTGATGCAAATTTTGAACACAATCATATTTTTAAGCGTTTAATTGTGGGGGGGGTTTACTTTGTGGTGCATATTGAATATAATGAAGAAGGAAAGATGACCATTGTCAGTTTTAAATAAAGTGGTAAAACAAAGTCGTCGTGTCTCTTTCTTCATTATATTTTTAAATGTTTATTCGGTAGTAAAAATATATTTTGTGTAATAAACTAATATTTTTATATTTTAACAGGTAATTAATTCCATTTTAGTAATGGTTGCAAAATTACGAGAAGTATTGTATTTTAGGCCATTGCAGATTTTATGAATTTTTACTAATAGTTTTACAGTTCTTTTGATGGAGAATAAGAGCTTGAGTTTGGAGTTTCATTTGAAATTCTTTAACGCTTAGTGAGATATAGCGCCTTTGGATAGACACATACAGAGATACAATTAAAAATGGTCGAATTCGAATAAGCGGAACCCCAATAATGTATTTCTGTAAAAATTTCAAATCAAAATTGTTTACAGTACTTGGTAAAGGGAAACAAAAAAGAAATAATTCAATCTTGAAGATTATTATGTTACTACATGCTAATTCATAATATATGCACTGAATAAAAACAGAGTAAATTATTTATTCATTTCATTTTTGTAATTGACAGTTCCTTATAATTATTGATGGCGTGTCAATTCAATTAGAGAAACTAAGTGTAACATACACATATACACAGTAATAGAATGACTAAAATAAGACAGACATCTTTATCATAGAAGAAGAGAAAATAAATCAAACTTTCCTCACTCAGGAAGAAATGAAAGTGACAAGAAAAATAAAAATAAAATGTGGATTCGTGATAACAAAAAATCTGAGGCATGTGATACTGACTGAAACAATTATTATTTTTATATCCAACCACTCCAGAAGAAATATATGCCACAATAAAAAGTTTGTAGCAATAAAAAATTAAGCGAATTTTTAATCAATTATTGTGGTTCAAACATAGTGAATTTTTCAATTCAGTGTAAGTATGGATTACCACGTAGTAAAGGTCGCAACCATTCTCTTTACAAATTTTCTAATTAATAAATATTATTATTCATTATCGGAGTTCTTTAATGATAGAAATTAAAATGTCTGAGGAGATGTTCGGACATTGTTAAAATTGTTTCATATTTTTTAAACTGTTTATTAGATTAATTATATGTTTTTAATTGTATTTAGTCTAATAATGTACATTATGTAATATTGAAAGACAAATAAATTATACTATACTAGACTACTATACTATTCTTAATTCTAGCGACAATTAAGGTTTCAACTTTAAAATCAAAGTTATCGTCAGATTGTTCCTCCATCAAAGCGATTGAATAAGAATTATTATTATTATATAAATAGTTTGTTCGCGAAGCTCCAGGCAACAAAGGTTTTTCTATCTTAAATTGTCAAAAACCTTGGTGCGAGGGTATTAAATAAATGCAGTGATGTATCTGTGTTCAAAATTCTTAATATTGAGAAAACCCCAATCCTCTTCTAAAACTGCCTTCAAATGAGCTTAATCAGCGTTATAAGCAAGTCACTGGAAAGAAGAAATAAGCTAGAGCGTTTATCAGTGTTTGCTAAAAATAACAAAATTATTCACGACTCTGTCGGTCTATGTACTGGTCTTTTGACACTCTAACAGCTGTTAAGGGTTACATATTAAATTATATAGAGGTTTTTATTAAAGGGGATACTGTTATCGTGTTTATCATGCTTCATGTCTCAAAAATACATTTAATCAATAATAGCTTCAAAATTTGTGTTCAAGTTCTATTCTGTTGATCGTTCGATCTTTTGTACAAAGGTACAACCATTGCACATTTATAACTACTCTAAGAAATGAGTAGACAAGTTCCATCTGAAAATTTTAAATGGCAAAATTAGTTCTAAATATAGGGGAAGAATAATGGATATTTAGCTTATACTAAAAAAGTATCCAATTACTTTCAATAAAGAGAATAAGTACTTCTACAGATTTATTGATCAGCACTCATACAGATTATTTAAAAGTAATCTCAAATCCAAGAAATAAACCCAAAGCTGTTGCATAGCATAGCTTACAAAATAAGGATAATTTCTATATAGTGGTTACAAGACCTATGTACTCAGATAAACTAATTTCAACATCATCAAAAACATTGCTCTAAGACAACTTTCAAAAGCTGCGCTCACCTTAAGTACATCATATTTACATCTCACGTGGAGGTGTTGTGAATTGACCGAGATTGTGCATAGTGGCGCTCAAAGTCAGTATAGTTCATGACATAGGTCAAATTTATTGTGGGACGAGAATGCTTAATAATAATAAGTGTATTGAATTTTATATTAAATGTTAATGGTAAGCATTATCTAGCTGGAAGTATTTCAATTGATAATCAATTTGTGTCAATTCTTATTTCAACAAGGAAAAACAAAGAATACGAAAAAACTCCATCACAATAAGATTAAAAACGAATCTGTCAATTAAAAGATTCTAATGGTTCAAACAATTGATCACCCTATACCTTTTCATAAATTTATTTCATGCTAATACAGAGTTTACATGGTCAAGTGATTACAGCTTCAACTACAAAAAAATATATAAAAATAATTTTAAATAGTGATTACTCATATACAATAATATTCTTTTTAATTAAACCTAAGTATATTAAACATTTATAATAGCAAATAACAAGAAAGGTAATACAGATTAAAATTACTACAGGATGTCATTTATTAAGATGGTTAAAAACAGATAATAAATTATAATAAATAGGATAAAATGAATGTATAAATAGAAAATTCAAGATATCATCATCAAATAACTCTCATCATGTTATTGTATTGCGAATAGTACGGAATTAAATGTTACTGTCCCAGAATTCCTCTAATGAATAGAATGCATTTTGAGACAGGAATTTTTTAATAGCTTGTTTGAACTTATCAAGTGATCGATTCTTAATTGAATTGGGTAATTTATTAAATAATTTAATGCCGTAATATGAAGGGCCTGTTCTACTTATATTTAATCTTGTGGGATTTACTTTAAGATACATTCTACCTCTGGTATCATAATTGTGGTGTTCATGCGTATTGTAGTCTGACTGATATTTTTTTTATATAACATAGGCTTTCATAAATAAATATACATGGTAAAGTCAAAATACCGAAATTTTTAAAAAATGGTTTACAGTTTGCTCTGTAACTAATGCCTGCTACAATTCTTAAAGCTTGCCGTTGTAGAGCAAAGATCCTGTGTCTTATGGCTGAATGTCCCCAGGCTAGTATATTCTAGCGAAGATGTGTTTCAATAAGTGAATGATAAGTCATTTTTAATAAAGCCGCAGACACTTGGTTACCAAGGTTTCTCAGGCAATAAATATTTTTTGAAATTTTTTTTGCCAACTCTTCATGTGTATTATTTTGTACAAATATTATTTTGTACAAATATTATTTGTTTGTTTTTTTCATCGTTAAGATTTAATGAATTAGTTTTGCACCATGAATGAACAATTCTTAGTGAATCCGTGTTCTTTATAGCGAGCTCTTCTTCATTTTTTGCGACATCAATAATTGTAGTGTCATCTGCGAATAAAAGTACAATTGTATTGCTAAGTGCTAAAGGCAGATTATTTATGAAAATCAGAAATAAAACAGGACCTAAAATGGAACCCTGCGGTACACCAGTGATAGTGGGTAAAATATCTGACTTGTCTCCATTGTGAAATACAACTTGATTTCGGTTTTATAGATATGAATTTATTACTAGCAAACTATCACTACTAAAGTTATAATTTTTAAGTTTTGTAATTAATTTCGAATGGGAGACACAGTCAAAGGCTTTACTTAAGTCTAGAAATGATCCACTGCAGGCCGATTTATTTTCAAAGGATGAACTAATTATATTACTAAGTTCAACCACGGCGTCACTTGTTGAACGTTTAGATCTAAAACCATACTGTTTACAATAGAATAAGTTATTTATTTCAAAATACTCTACAATTTGTTTTTTGAGAACATTTTCTAATATTTTTGAAATTACTGGAAGTAGTGCAATTGGCTTATAATTTTTCATGTCATTTTTATCACCTTTTTTAAAAATAGGAATGATTTTTGCGAGTTTTAAATTATTAGGAAAATAACCTACAGTTATAGAAAGATTAATCAATTTAGTTATTGGTAAATATAGTTCATTGATCATTTTTAATAATTCAGTGCTTATTCCATATATATCATTGGATTTACTATTTTTTAGCTTACTCATAAAATCCCTGACTTCGACAGGTGATACTAAACGAAAATGAACTGAGTTGTACTATCAATTTTGAAACAGTTGGAATCGGCTGTTTCTTCTGTATCAGAAAGCCCAATATTTGCAAAATAATTATTAAAATCATCACTGGATAAATTAGTGTCACTAACATTTTGTTTGAGATTTTTTGTTTGATTTATTATTGACCACATCGCTTTTGGTTTGGTTACATTTAATTATATTATCGTTTGTACGTTTCTTTGCTTCAATGATTTCAAATTTATTGTCTCTGGCCATTTTGGTTACTGCTGAGGGGTGCAAAATATATTCTTCATGCAGGAGACTAAGTGTGTCTCTCATTTGCTTTATCTCTTGGTTAAACCATTTGTTGACTTTAGTCGCAATTCGTTTATTTAATTTGGTTGTAGGAAATGCTTTGTTAATTGCTTCAACAATTACATTGACAAATTGTTCCCACTTTTGATGTAACTCGATATCTGCATCAATAAATGCCCAATTTGTATTTTGAATAATATAAAAATAGAGTAGTTTGCCCTGGTAAGTAATAAATCTACTCATTTTTTTCGGTATTGTTAATGGAGTCTGTGGGTTATATAGTATACAAGATATTCCTTTATGGTCTGATATACCATTTAGGTTCATACAGGAAATAGTAATATGATTGGGATCGAAATTCGTAAAAACATTATCGATGCAATTGTTACCTCTTGTGTTAAAACTAACTTGTTTACTCAAATTAAAAGTTCTTAGCATATCACATAATAATAATTTTGTAGAGTCATTGGAATTAAAATTAATATTAAAGTCACCCCCAAGTAAGACTCTGTTATCTTGTCGCTTAATTTTCTCTAAAAATGATGAGAGTGCATCGAGAAACACATAAAAATCTCCTGATGGAGAACGATATACACAAATAACATACATATTTAAATATTTCACATAAATACAAGAAAGTTCACAAGCTTTTTCTATACTAATTAAATCTGTAATATTATTGTAGGTGTTCACTTGTAATGAATCGCGCGAATATAAATATAATTGAACCACCGTATCCTTTGTGCCTGGCAAAAAATGCGGTTGACTTCATATTATTCACTGTTGATATTGTACATTCAGTTTTAATTAACCAATGCTCTGTTAACCTTAAAGAATTAAACAATTTTTTGCACTTTTAAGGCAGAACTGAAATTCACAGACTTCTAACTTTCTATATTCTTTGGCATTTAATTTAGTTTAACCTTTTTATCGAAATGATTCAATTAGTACTATAAATTTCCAGAAGTGTATTTATTCGATTTAGGTGTATTATTTTATAAAATCGATGAAGATAAACATAGTTTAATACACACGTAACATGAAACAAGGCTTAACTATTTATAATCTATGATTATGACAAACGAAGGCTATAGATTGATATCATAATATAAAGAGTCTTCTAATGGGTACTTCCGAACTTTGACAGTTGGTAGCGGCCAAATTGTTTGTCAAACTGGCTGTTATTAATTCAGTTTGTTTTGCCAAATTTTGGCCTGAATTGGTTGATACGGACACCAACAACATGAGGATTCAACAATGTTGAGCTACGTCCCACATATCTCATGCCAAATTGGACATTTTGCACGAGCAATTTGAGGGCATGGTCATCTCATGTGGAGGTGATGTGAATTGACCGAGATTGTGCTATTTGGCCCGTTGGACTCTTTCTTGTAGGGTTTTCTTAAGTTGCAGGTATATGCGGTAAGCCACAAACATAGGTCAAATTCAGTCTAATTTATGAGCTATTTCGGATACGCGTCACCCAGCATTTGTAGAATCTTTAGAAATATTTGTTTTGGTTGCATAAGTATCGATAGTATTAACTATCAACATTCTAGTTTTTTTTTACTTTTTAATAGCCATAATCAATCATTAAGAAGTAGTATTATTAGTTTATATTATATTATCCAAATATTTAGGAACTCAGTTGTCATTATAGTTCATTCTAGAAGGTAAGATGAGGTATAAAACGGGTACAACATTTTCCGTGAATATATGTTTTAACATTGTTATTTGTTTACCGAAGCAATACAAATATATTGTCTTTTTTATACGTTAAGTTTCCAAAGTAATTTTTGGCCTAAAAATTAATTTAGTTTTCATTTCCGCAGTCGATTTAAAAAAAATGATCTTTGGTTATGCCATAACACTTAACAAAAACTGAAGGAAGCATGACAATTTGGGAAATTAAAACTTTAAAGGGGGTGAGTTGAGAAATGCGGCTACAATCAGGTGTATGCAATATTTTAATCTAACAAGCTTGTAAGTATTTCTATTTTTCGTTCAGTTTTTGTAATTATAAATAGAAAATAGGTCTGACACAGAGTAGAATGTCCAATACAAACTATCAGGTATTTCTATTTTTGTTCACCAAAACTAAACTTGATTTTATAATATAAACTGTAATTAAAAATAGTTTAACACAGAGCAAGAATGTTGTTAAGTTAAATTCGAAAAATAAAATTACAGCTCCAAGTTGGGCGCCAATAAACACTAAATTATTCAACCAAGTAAGTATTTTGAGTATCACTAATATTAATTCTGCACATTCCGTTAAGAACGGAAAACAAAAAAGAGATACAAATTATTATCGTGGTATAGGACGTTACAGCAGTTGATTAACAAATTTCCCTGTTGTTATATTTAATATTAAAAAATGTTTGGTGCTAAAAGCAGAAAGTATTTTAATTTAATGTTTAGAAAAAAATATATAGTATATGTTTTTAAGTACAATTTATTTTTAATTATGATCATAAATTTTTAAATTTCCAATTTGTAAATTATATTTCGACTTACTTTATCATCTAAGTTCTTTTCGTTGGGTGCGAGGTAGTATCTTTTGAGTATTTTCGTCCGATCGGTGCACTCGTCCGCCAAATCATAGGACAACATTTGAAATTCTGCCTTGACTCTTTCATCTTCATCATCTTCTTGTCCCAACGATAAATTTCCCAAAATGACTAATAGTGCTATTATTCTAAAATCTGAAAAAGAAAAATACAATTTTTAAAAACCTGTGTATATAATAATATAAAAATTTAATGTTCTCTTCTTCACTACATTTTAAGATAAATGTGTTTTATAATTTGTAATTCAAGCTACTACATAAGTTATTAATATAGGTCAAACGGGCGCTAGAATAATGAATAATTCATTGGAATAGGTCAAGAGTGCCCTAGAACAATAAAAAATTATTAGCCAAGGTAAATAGTTCGCTAGGGTAATGTATTTATTAAGATAGGTCAAGGGTAGGTTAGGGTAAGGAATAATTACCTGGGAGAGGTTTAAAGTACTCTAGAACAATGGATAATTTGCGATAGGTCAAAAGTACGCTGGGATCATAAATAATTTATTAGTCAAAGTTAAAAATACGTTAGGGCAGTAAATAGTTTACTAGCGAGTGTCAAATATAAGCAATAATTATTGGGATATATTCAGAGTTAATGATATTCGGGCAATACATATTTGTAATAGGTCAAGCCTATGCTAGGGTAATAAATTATATATTGGGATAGGTCAAGAGTTTGTTAGGACAATAAATAATTTTTATCTAGGATAGGAGGGTTGATATTTATGTATTGAAACCTGGCAACACTGGTATTTACAGGTGAAATCTGACATTGCCATCGTAAAATTTGACATTTTTGATCAAGCACTGTTTGTGTTGTTTAGTTAGTCGAAAATTTCATCTCGACCAAAATATGAAAATTTTCGAGCTATAATTTTCTTAGGACTTTCAACGTGGCCTAACTCAAGAACAGTGCATCAATCAATTGAATTCAACTTTTGGCCTACAGCCACTGTATATCGATGGTACACTGAATTCAAACGTGGACGTAGTTCGCTTAAAGAAGGTCGTCCAAAATCGATCACTGTGCCCGAAAATATCAATGCTGTGCAAAAACTGATTGAAGATCACGAAATTGAGAGATGTTTAAGCATTAGTATGACCAGTATACATTAGATTTTGCACGAACATTTGGGGATTCAGTTATGTGCGCGTTGCATTCCACATTTGTTGACAGATGCTCACAAAAAGCTCGTGTCAATTGATGCCATAATTTCAAAATACAACTGTGGTGCATTCAAAGCCGTCATAGGTGACTAGTCGTGTATGGGCCAGAAAGAGAAGGCAAAATGGTAGATCGATGACTTATTGCTAAGTAGAATAGAAACGTCAAATACAATTTTGAGAGTAAGTATACATAACATCATCATCTTCTAAATAGGAGAACCTAATTACCCTATCGAAAGTAATTAGTGATCAAGTTATTTATGCAACGGACGTTGCATAAATTGTTTTGTAAATATTATTAATTATTATACAAATATTTTTAAAGAAATGTACACTACTATGGATTCGACAATTTTCTAAACATGTTCAAGTATGCGTATACGAAAGGGTTAAAACTATAGTAGGTACATCATAAACTCTATGTATAGTACTTGGTAGATAGCGGTATAAAAACATTAAAAATCACTTAGTAAAACACTGATACCATGGAGTTTAAACAAGTAACAGCCTCATTGATCCAACATTATTAATCACTTTATGTTTCATACATAAAAATGTATATGCATTTACAAGTGGAGTTCAATGAATGCATCTATCATTATTATATTTTCTTCTAATTATAAATTATAATATCTTTAAATTATCAAGAACAAATTGTTCTTGTTGAAACATTATTAATAACTATACCATTGGATTAGCACAATAACTGGTTTTATGCTCTGATGAACCATGATTCACTTCTAAATTCGTATATAATGTTTAAATTCCCGTAGAAATAGAGAGAGCATCGCAATTACTTTCAAAATTATAGTACCTAATAACACACGTCTTCTTTTAAATTTGTAGGAAAAAAATCTTGTTTTTCAGTCTCGGCGTGGAATGTAGGTAATATGCGGTAATACCAGGTGGAGATAATTGCAGGTCGCCAATAGCATGACACGGTACGTTTTCTTGGAATGTCTTTTGTTTCTGCCACGATGTTTTTTACACTACGTTTAATTGATTTCATTCATTCGTTATATAATAAGAATTCGTTCAATTGTCTTTATATAAAGGATAATTAGTATTTATTACAATACAAGACCGAAGAGAGAGAGAGAGAGAGAGAAAGAAGGAGAGAAAAAGATAAATAGGAAGAGCGAGGTAAAGAGGTAAAGATTGAGAGAGGAAGTGAGAGCAGTAATTCCAATAATAATTTGCTAAAATTTTTTGAACAACCTATATAACACATGCGAGGAAGTAAATTAGACAATTAATTGTGAATTAAGATACGTACATGTAAATTTCAGGCAAAATGATGTTATAAAAATATTTTCTACAAATTGTAATTGATATTTTATTATTTTTTAAATCTATTTACCTAAATCTTGTGCTATTCATTGTTTCAAAAATTAACGAAAAGATGAAACGTAAAAATGTATTTGTTAACGTCTTCTAATTATAGGCGCCTATACAAAGTTTGCCTATTAAGTATATTTCAGAAATAGGCAATTCAAAGCCACCCTAACAAAAAGTTCAACTTTTTGGTCAGTAGAATTTCTCAGTACGTTTTGGTGTCTATGTACCATTTGTGTTGTTACTGTGACATAAAAATTGTTTCCTTAGTGATGAATTTCTTGAAGGTCGTACAAAATCGTTTGTTGTTCTAGAAAACATTGATGCTGTGGGTGATCTGAGATAGCAAGATTATCATGTGACTTATCATGGGATTGAGCCATCTCTGTGGGTTAGTGCTATTCTCATATATTCAATAGTATACGAACATTCCGTTGTCAAATTTTTTTTTGCTTCGGATCCCATAAAATTTAACAATCGCTAAAAAAATTCGCAATTGTAACATTAGTGCAATTTTGGAATGCTCAATTTTTAATCATTTATTTGTCAGAAGTTTTCAGAGAAATAAGAAAAACCAACTGCCGAAAACGTATCATTCTCTATCAAGACAACGCAAGCTCTCAGACATTAACTCAACAACAGACTTTTTGAGATTGTGAAAAGTGTAATTAACGGATCATCCGACGTAGATCCCTGATTTAGTACCCGACTTTACGAAGTCAGCGTTTTTCAACGCCTGTAGAAGCAGTTGATACGTTCAAAAAGCATATTCAGGAGGTACCTCAGTCGAAATAGAAAAAGTGATTTAAAAATTGGTTCAAGCGCATGCAAAAGTGTATTGACTTTTATGGAGAATATCATCTATAATGATTAATTTCATTTTTTGTTCTATATTCCCAAAATATAAACACTTGTAGGATTATAATAAATTAATAGTTGTGGAACGAAAATATATAGGTAGGTAGGCTTAAAATGCGAACAAGGCCTTTAAGTGTAATCCAGATCAGTTACTATACTATACCGTAAACATACATTAATACAGAGCTTAAGTTTATTATCATTAATAACAACTAAAAAAATTAAATAAATTTAATTTAGAAGTTAATTCATTGACAATAAGAAATTTTAATACATGCGTACTATAAAAGTATATAACTTCTCTAAGAACCACCGAATTTTACCATCAGTCACTACAATAATTTCAATAAATTCAACCAATATTTTAAAAACCACAGTTCATATTAATACCATAAACATACTTTTTTAAACAAACACTATGGAATCGATTCCATTCTAGAATGACAGACATACCTAAAACACAAAGAAAACCATTTTAATGTGGCTGTATCGATCGACCATATAGCAATCAAATATTAATCACGCATTCTCAATAACAAGTAAATAGTAAAAGAACTTTATTATCAAGGAGGTGGATATAATGCCAAATTTTACAAAGAATAGAAGGAACATCAGAAAAAATTCTATTCTTATAATGAAGAATAAATATATTGGCAAAAATTATATTGTACTACCCTGGGTCTATGCTAGGGGTTTCCACCAAACTAAAATAAATCCTAGAAAAAGATAGGAAGGGGTTTATAAAAAGCTTTGTCGGGCGTAATAAAAATAGTTTGATATTTAATATTTATTTATATATCCAATATGTGAATATAACTGTTTCTAAAAACTTACAAATAATTCTATAAATGTATAGAAAAATTTTGACATCACATGGAAAGGCTTAAGTTCACGTCCACGTTATATTCTTCTCTCGTGCAATGTTGCATTCGTGGCTCTGCTACCAATGCTACTTTGATGGGTTTTCATCAGTTTACTTTTCATATATGGCAAGAATGAAAACTTTGTATTTTGTATTATGTCATGTTGACATATCAGTTTCAATTCAATTATATGTATAATTTTAAGCCGTATGTATTGCCTCTTTAGGTTAGTCAATCTTAGTATGGAGAAACTCGACATATACTCGTTGACTCTTAATAACCCAAAAGAAAATAGTAAGACTAATAGCAAATGTACAATGGATTGAACATTGCAAACCTCATTTCATTAATCATAATGATGGTTGCGATCGTTACTATGTGATAATTCATACTGAACACTGAATAAAAGTATTTTATTCAGTGCTCATTTCATTAACCTACAAATTATGACGGTTTTTTCGCTGTATATATATCGAGTATCAATTTATATGTTTAAAAATATGCACAAATTTAAAACAAATATAGCAATTAGTAATAAAGAAACAAGGAATGCCTCCACCCTTAGTATTGTAAAACACCGTACGGTTTTTTTTTTCTTGATTAGAAATTAAAAACACTTGGTTTGTTTCACAGAAAATGTATTAATCATTATCTAGTAATGACATATTGTCGAAACTAGTCGGAGAAGAAATAATAAATTTTCTGTGAAACAAACCAAGTGTTTTTAATTTCTAATGAAGATATTTCAAAAATGTTTCCCCACGGGTTAAGTGAGCAATTAATTAAATATATCGTACTGCTTTTATGAGAAGAGTGCAAACTATATTGGATTAAAAATATTTAACAAAATAACTAAACTAAAATCCATTGTAACATCTAATAAGAATTTATTTAAAAACACTGTAAAAACCTGTGTTCTGCCGAATCCTTACTACTCTTTAAATTAATTTTTAACCTAAAATTGCACTTATGATTATTGACCATGACTTTGTATGTGTATTTTTGCTTTTGCTCTTATTTTACTTAAAATTTCGCACATTTTGTAATGTTTTGTATGTAATGATTATGTAATATCCTTTAATGGATCTAACTACAAATATATATAACGGGTGTCCAACAATTATTGCAGTCCCCGGTGGCGTTGGAATCAAATACGTACGACGATTCTTACATCTGCCAAATAAATTGAACTGACATTTTAATTGTCAAACATAATTTAAATGTGAATTTAAAGTGTTGTTAACTTTAATAAGTAATTAGAATATGTTTACTCAAAAAAAGAATTATGTTTGACAATTAATATGTCAGTTCACTTTATTTGGCACATGTAAGAATCGACCTACGTATTTGATTCTAGCGCCCCCGGAACTACAATAATTGTTGGACACCCGTTATATATCATTATTATTAAGTTAATTTAATCATGACGTAGATAAACTTCTGTATGCTTGATTGGCAGACAACTTCTTTCATTTTGACTTTGCCTTCCTTCGGACGAGGTCGATCAATTCGGCCATGTTTTATGTAGAGCAATATGGTTGTTGAATTGGCTACATTTTTGCCAATATCTTTGACGCGTACCTGGTTCCAATTCAACACCGTTTAGAGAGTAGCAAGTGCTCCGGTGTTACTTATCAATCCAGAAGCTGTTATCTACAATACTACTTTATAAATTTAGCATCACCATTGTTAAGTGGATGGATAACTCCAGTCTAAGTGCGCGTCGACACTAGTTCCAGGAAGTGAACGGGTTGAGTCAAAAATTCGGAGTCTAGGTTTACGTACCAACAATATTACAAGTGTTTATGCGACTATATCTAGGAGTGTAATGTCTTTTCCAATTTTGTGCGCTCCAATGCCAAGATGGCTATCGACAAATGAGCCTCAATCGTTCAGACCCGTACTCAGTTACACGCGGCCCAAACAACCATTACATCGAACAGTTACAGCTTGGACGCCATCTTTATGGTCCAGTTGTCCGCAAATATTTTCTCAAATTCAATCTTTTTTAATAAAGATCAGCAACGTCCTCGCAACTATTCAAAATAAGCCAGCTTCATATATTAGCCACAGTCGTGGACTTTTTCTTGTTATTCTTCATATCGTAATTGAAGTCAAACTAGGCGATTCTTTGCAGCTAGGTAATATAACTTTACAAAATTTCACAGTCTTAAGGAGAAAAGAATCTGGATACTACTATTGAAATGTTTTATAAAATATTGTCATTTAATTACAATATGTGGTCCCGTAAAAACTATGTTTAGTTTGTACTATCCAAAATGGTTTAACACTGTACTTTAAATTTAACTAAAGAAGTATATACTCTTCATATAAACAATTTGGCGATATTAATAATTGCGAGAATTGTAGGCTTTTGCGCGAGAAGTGTTCATCCTTAAGCAGATCTTTTTTCATAACTTTTTTTTGATGTAATTACAGAAATTTGTCAACGTAATAAAGAATTCTTCAGATATTACCGGTAGTGTGTTATGAAGATAGGGAATACAACGGACCTGATATAACTAACGATTTCACGTCATTTTTGTCTTCGTATTGTCTAAGCGTGACTTTTATCCCTTTATTTTTTTCTAATAAGTAAACTGTTTATCAAGTTTTTTTTATATTTCTGTTGGTATTTTCGAGTTACATGAAGATAAGTTAATATAATAAGTTACATATCTAAATTTATAATATGTTTATATATTAATTTGGATTTCTAGCAATTGTTTTAACAGGTTTTTGGGCTATTCTATGCATTTTTTTAATTTTTTCATTATTTTTTATTGTAACTTATTGTAATTGTCACTTAGCTTTTATTTTTAACATTTGCTATGAATTTCTCTTCTAATGTAGTAAAATTTTCTTGAAGGGTTTTACCTTAGAAAATTCCATTCTGCGAGAATATTCAAGCAATTTCTCTATCAAATTAAATTTTTAGAATTTTCTATGATATTTCTTCTAAAATACGTAAATCGGAATGTTTAAATAAAACACTTTATAACTTTGTTTTACCACTATATTTTGTATAACTGTGACTAGTTTCGATCATAAGCTGATCATTATCAAAATTTATGTAAAATGCACCACCAAGTGAACGCCGATATCATACAAGAATTAGTAAATCAGAATTTTACAGCAAAGAATTGTTCAGCAATTTGTGAGAATTCTCATTCAGATTTCTAGAAATTTCTAGCATTTTAGCAGATTTCCAACCATTTTCTATTTTTGAAAACTTACTTACAGACTTTTGGAATTCCTTTTATAAAATTCTAAATTTTTTCACGAATTTTGTTTCTCGCCTTTTTATTTTTATTAAATTTCTTCATTATTTATTTTAAAATATTCTTTTTACACTTTCCTTTAGTCTATTTAAATTATATAACTTCCATACATATTCCTTTCCACGTACTGTCATACATTTATATTCAGATTTCGTTACATTGCCTTTTTCTCTTGCTTCCACGTAATTTTAGTATTTTCTTATTGTATCTTCTTTCTTCCACTGTCATATCACAGTTAATATAAATAAAACAGATTAATAAAAACATGTATGACAAGGTAATGTTAGTATTTATAATTTTAACTATTAATGAGAGTATATGTCTTATTTATTTTAGTGTCTAGTCCTTACATCATTTCTTTTAATTGCTTCATCTCTTTTTTTGATCCTTTCTGTTCAATTCTCTTCTTTCTTGTCCAATTACTAATTAGCTTATTGGCGATGTGTAAAAATTAGATAATTATAATATATTACATAAATGTGAACCTTAAACATTAGAATTTTTATTTGAACCATTTATTTTGAAAGTGGCCTAAGTCCATTTATCTTTAATTTGAAATATTTAAGGTTTTGCGGTTTTACAAAATTAAAAATATACGTAATTCGCAATGCTAAATCGTATTTAAAGGAGATAATGTTATAATTCCTATTAAAAAATCGCTATTATTAAGTGTATAATGTGCCCTTGCTTACCTTGAAAGGATTTAGGTCACTTTCAGACTAAAAATTTGTTTTGTTATAAACTGTGAAACAGCTTAAGTATGTTACTTATAACTTAAAAAATTTAAAAACCATTTAATTTACTTTATATTTTTAGAAGAAGAAAAAATAAATTTAATAACAAGTTATTCATTAATATTCTTTGTATGCGGAAGGGATTTAAAGTAGTTATGGTGTTCCGTAGGTATATATCGCAGTAAGTTCATCATTTGTCGGTATTTTAGTGATATGACGCTTCTTATACTTTTGTATAATGATAGCAATACAATATTTCCAAATTTTTTAGGTCTACCCTGACGTGGCAATAAATCAAGAATTTTAAACTCTGCATTCTCATCCATGATTGTTTTATATAAAATTTTATATGGTAATTTTATTTTTGAATCTTTTGTAAAATTCTTCTTCTAAGAGTCTTATTTATATAAAATCCTCTTGTTTCATTTCATTTAGTATGAAATTATTACCTTTTCTACATCTGAAGGGGCATGAAGTTACTTCTTGGGAACCTCTAGAAGCTTTTGTTTCATCCCAAGCCTACATGTATACATTATCGTTGTGGAAATTGTGTATGCCTAAATTTAAAATATACATGTTGCATTTGTAATAAGCTACTGAAGTAGTTAGCTTTAGGAATGGTAACGATAAAACGATAAAACGCCTGTTTTAGAATTTAACCAGTACGTAAAACTCTCATTTCTATATGAACCTTTTCCCTTTCTTGGACGTCTTCTTTTCCAAAACATTTCAAAAATATGTTGTCTTTCTGTTTCATGTAAAATTTTTAATCAGCCTTTTCGACATTCGACAATCTTTATTTTAAAAAACTTTTCTTTTCCCCGAATTTCGTTTAATTTTACGAAGTTTCTGAATATAAGTATCACTTCTGTTTTCTCTGAATCCTTCTCTGAAGCTGTTGTTTTGTAAATTCTCATTTTCAATTTGTTCATCTTCCTCTGTTGAAGTTCTAAAATTCTCTTTCTTTTTCTATATTTGTTGTATGATTTTAATTCTTCTTCACTTTCAGAATCAAGAAATCTTGTGATTTTATCCTTTCCCATGGGTTTAATAATTTCCTTAATTAAATATTATTCTTTAAAATTTAATTCAATATTATAATGTAATTTAAATTCCCTTCATCACTGCTATCAAAATTTTGAACCGCACTTTTTGACATTATCAATAAAAAGTGGACTTTTATATTATTATGAAAATGTACGTGTCACAAAATGTTAAAATGTATTAAATATATTTCAATGCCGATTTAATTCGGTTCAGCAGTTATAAATGTAACTACAGTTAACTTGAAAAAAGATAAGAATGGACTTGGGCCACTTTCAAAATAAATGGCTCATTTATGTTATTAAATACCACATTTTTAAAAATATAATACATTTATTGTGATATTAACTAATTATATTAAATAATTAATAGTATTAATTAGCGTGAGTTTTCAAAAGAGTAATGATGATAATTCTCATGCCTTCTACATTCATTATGTATGTCTATTAACGGTTCATTTTCATCATTTGTCTAATTTATCTGCATGACAATGCCATGAATGAATAGTGTAAACAATAATTTAAGGCGTAATAATTTCCAATAGTATAGGATATTGACTCAGCTCCAAGGTCGAATATTTTATGTTTAATGCTTGGAGTGTTCATAAAATATAAATCCATGTAGGCGTTATAATTTACTTGGAGGTGCAGCGTTTCTACGAAAAATATAACGACCAATTTATATGAGGACCATTCAATGACAGGTGCATGATGCTGTGTGATGAAATGACGTTAGTAATAGCTATAACAAATAACTGGTATCATAATGGTGATAATGAAATTTAAATATGGTTCCAGAATTCAGAATTTTATCATTTGTATATTTCATTTATGATTTATAAGAAAATAAAACATAGAAGACAGATAATAAAACTTTTGAGATATATTTTAACTAACAAAAAAAAAATAAAAGGTTAAACAAGATGAAAAATATAAATTACTAAATTTAAAATACGGTGGTAAAACAAAGTAATCGTGCCTACTTCTTCATTATATTGAAGATGTACCATAAAGTAAACTCAAAATAACAATTAAAAATTTTAAAAATATGAGTTAGTAGGTAGAAAACAAAAGATACCGTAAAATTTTATATCAAAAACAAAAGAAAAACAAAAACCAGACGACAGAAAATAGAAGAAATAGAAGGTAGTAGGCCATAACATCAGACATGGGCCTGAAGGTAGAAGACAAACAAGGACAAAAGGTAAAATAATAAAAGGCGAAAGTAAATAGAAAACTTATGACCCACATTATGGCAGATGACAAGAGATAAAGGTTTTTGTAAGTTTAACCAACAAAAGCACTTCCAATTCGACAGATTTAAAAACTTTGAGGATTTTAAAGGTGTGGAATGCAAAACGTTTAGATTTCAAAAATAATTTCTTCTATGCAGAAAGTGAAAAAAATAAAGTTTTTGTTCTTTTTTTGTTCAACTACCAAAAATAAGAAAAATAAACTGTCATTTGTCATCTGCTATCTGTTATCTGTCATCTGTTACTTGTCACCTGTCACCTGTTGTTTGTCATCTGTTATCTGCAGTCTATCATCTATCACGTATTACCTATGACCTTAAGTTAAAAAAATAATGTTTTACAAAAATTTTTTTTGATCAATTACCAAAAGTAAAAATAATAATTTGTCATCTGTCATCTACCATCGGTCATCTGTCACCTGTCACCTGTTATTTGTCATGTGTCTTCTGTCATCTATCAGGTATTATCTGTTATTTTGTTTACATTGATATTGTAAAGAATATTTTTTTACAAACTACTTATTGAAATTCACTAGGCCTGTCATATCACATCTAATTAACCAACTCCTTGAAAATAAAACATTTTCAAGCTAATTAGTCTAACAAACGTCTATCCTCTTAGTACATCTACGTGTCCTTTAGATACATTTTTAGACAACTAATTAAAACAAATCATGGCCACCGCCCAGCGTTAATTGTGTTAGCACATCAAATCTGGTTTTGTATAAAAGTTGCTGATGTTTTCGTCTTTAATCCCCATTTCAGTTATTTTTTTGGCATGCAAGTTTTCAAGTAATCCTTCAATTAACTAATAATTTATAGATTTTTACAGATGAAACAAGAAACGGAATATAAAGAACATCAGACATCTACAGTGACGAACTGAATCATCTGTAAAAATTTATAAATTATTAGTTAATTTTCTACAAGGACAAGGACTATAATATAAATTTCCTTTGAATAGTGTAGTGTTTTCTAATAAATCATACAGAAAAAGAAAAGAAAATTGGAAACTTGGAATCACTCCTTTCAGAATTGCCCCATATTTTCACCAACTCGTCTTAGGGTACTAAAATTCTCTATTGCTTAATATGAGCGCTGTATTTAGAGCTTCATTCTATATGTATAACTCTCAAGGAGGAAGAGACAGTAATGCCTCAATAGCTTCCATTAGGGTAATGCTCATACATCCTAGATTCTGAATATGCTGATGCTGACTCTCTGCAGTTTTCAGTTTAACTCTATGCCATCGTGTAATTGCTTCGAATATTTGAGCACAGGATGCCCACTCTTCTACGACCTTTCAATATTAAGAAGGAAATATTTTGCATTAGTTTGCATTACAAACCTGCATAGCATTTCTTTATATCTAATAATATATCTCATCAATGTAACGCAGCTTAAAGTAATGAAAATGAAATTTTAATATGAATATTTATTACTCCTGATACCTCTAAAGATAGATTCCATTGAGGTCAGATGTGAAATTCATATTGCGTAAAAGTATTTCAGAAAAGTTTTAGACGAGGATAATATTGAAAAATTATCTTTCAAATTGAATTGTTGGGAAATTTCAGCTTCCACTTAAGTGTCTCAGCAGAAACGTGTAGCAATCTCATATTCTACTCATATTAGATTACATCAGGCGTCAGATGTACCGCAAGGATCTCACTTGGGTCCACTACTATTCACTAAAATCCATTAATGATAAATCTACTGGCGTTAGATCATCAATATTATTATTTGCAGACGATGTGAATGTTTTTAGGTAAATTTTGTCTCCGTAATAATGCATTCTGCTACTATAGATAGTATGATAATGATGTACTGAAGAGAATAATTGCGACCGCTACTGCATGGTAAAATATGTAATACAACACGCCGGTGGTGGCGCATTCGAACTAGCTGCAACAATGTTGGTTCGGGTGACCGATACTATTCACCATTGGGATACAATTAATGGTGCTTTAGAGTAACGGGGGCGATCTTTTAAAGTAACAAGCTCATTTAAACACACACAAATACACAAATCACGCGCCGGAAGGCCACGTGGTCGATAGCCAAACACTACTACTACTATGTAATAAAATTTCATTGAATTTTGAGGTGTTGACTGTAAAACTAAGTTCATCTCCTCCAATCGACCCAGTAATGTACATTAATAATCTGTATTAAAGGTTTTGCCATGTTCAAGGTGATCAATGAATATTATGTCATACGCGTCCCAAATAACACTTGCAAAACTTTGCCGGCTTATTGTTATGTCTTCGGGCTCTTTGGACGGCTTTCACCAGGCAATAACCAATTATTAATCCATGTTATATCTATTGTCCCAAATCGACGTAAAAACACCTTATTGCCACTATTCATGGTTTGAGTTTACGTGAGTGTCATTTTCATTTCCTTATTGCCATTAAACAGTGCTATATTTGGCTTTGAGAATCGAACGCGTCCCGCTTTTTGACCACTTGTCAAAAAATGAATTATATGACCAATTCATTCAACATGATTTTATTGATTCAAGTCAAAGAATGGTCTTGAAATTTTAAAAGCTTCTAAGTTAGTGCTGGTACTCTGTAGAAAGGTTTCTTTCTAATTTGTGGTGAAATCTATATGTCAGGACAAAGACTTTTTGGTCCATGTACAACACGTTTTTCAAGAGTTCTTCTTTTCTAACCATAAATTTAATTATTTAATATCTTCCTAAATCCCTTTATCAGGTATTGCTTCAATAAACTTATAAATTATAGAAGTAATAAATATATTATTCGGATAGAAAGAATCTAATTATTTCACCACAATAATATTCCACCCTAACGTTTTTTTTCTAATTTGAAGTCCTTCTGTGATATTATTAGTTTCATAAGCATAATAAGAACTTTTGTGATTTTTTTACCGTTCATAAAATTACATACAAAAGACCATTGAAACATTTCTTTTCTGCTAGTATATCAAATAATGATTCAAAAATTCTAACCTTCTATATCTTTTCTTATCAGTCATATAGTTGTCTTGAAATTTGAAGATTTATTATTTGGAACTTTATGGTTCTCAAAAATATATTGCCAAAAATATTTCTTCCTTCTGATCAATTATTTCATATTTCAATTAAACTATTTTTTCAAGAACAGACTTTTCTCTAAAGCTACATGTCTTGTTATGAGTTCAGAAACAAATCACTTCTTTCACAGGTAATGCCACTTCGAATATTAAATTATATAAAAGAAATTAAAGTGGTATCAATATACTTAGGAATACGGAAATCGCAACACTAAGAAGGGGTAGAAATTTTTTGACCAAACTTGCTATAAACGTTTATCTATCAACAAATAGTAATTGACTAAAATTGCAATCATATCGATAATTGGTTATTTGACAGGTCTTTAGTAATAATTTTATCAGGTGTGAAATTATGTTCGATTCTTAGCGCCTAAAGTGCGTCAACGTGAAAATTACTGCCAATTAATTGGTCGTTTGTTGGTTTACGCGAAACTATTTTTTCGATTAGAGCAATTGCTAATCGTCTAACCAAAATTAATTCCCTATCATTCTGCTATCAAGCATGGACAAGAGGCAAACAAGAACAAAAAAGGTTCGAGATCACTATTTTCTACTTGTGTTAACAAAAACCCGATTATCGATCTATGGTCAGCTAACAAAGGTCCTCATGAAACCCTTCAAATGGAACTTTTAGCTTGCAATCCTATTGACTAGTCACTAACGACTCAACATTGACAGCAACGTTTGGTGGTGTGTAGGTTGCGACTGTACTGGATCCTAGGATGGTATAAGGTGATATTTAGTGATGAACCCCGATTTTGTCTTGAGATAAATAATGGCAGTATACCTATTCACTCCGTCTATAAAAAAATTTCCACCTCCCGGCTACCCACAATCGGGTCTCATTTGGTATTCATCCAATGTAAAAGTCTAGCGATATGTGTATAATATTCTTCCGTTCTTCAGCATTCTTCAGTTTTTTGGGATAATGTCAATATCTTGTCATAGCTACCCTGATCTTTTATGAGAAAAAGACTAAAGAACTTAAAGCATCCTCCGTAGATGCTGCAAGCTCTTTTACTCTTTTATAGGTTGCTTTAGATACAATACCTCACAAGATTATGAACCACCTGCTAGAATTGATACCAAGAAAGAAAGAGGAGAACGGACCTACCAGTATTAATAGAATGCATATTTAGTATTGTTCTTTTACTTTCTAATTTTAATCAATATCTATCTTTTAATAGTTAAACGTTTATTTAAAGTTTAGTCAAAACAATCATTTGCGGTTGCGATTTCTATTCTATCACCGAATATAACTATTAAATCAAAACTAGTTTCAATGTATATAAATTTTTACATTGTAATAATGTAAAATTGTGGTGCAGAGAAGCTTAAAATAATTAATTTTAACTATTACCTTAAGTTTCAATTAGTTTATTTCACCTAACTAATGATAAATAATGATAAAATATGTTTACTATTATAAACTGATTACTTAGGTATAATCCAAAATACTTATGAGTTTTATTTGGAAACAGAGTGACGTGTGTAATGATCAAAAACAATGCATATAAAAACCGGACAATACATTGCATTGTTTAAGGTTTCGTGAGTAATGTTATGTTATCAATCTATTACATCCAGTGATAAAAGTAGTGGGTATGAGTAACATACAATAATCTATGTTTGGTAGTTATCTATAGTAAACATTTGTGCAAGCGTTGCGTGAACGTTTACACGCGTTCCCTTCTGGATCATTTCAAACGAACGTTTTATTATAAATAAACAATGAGGCCTGAAAATTTTTATAAAAGTTTCATGCTGACTTATTTCATGAACAATAATTATAAAAATATATTACATTACGTTAAAAAATGTCCTCAACTATAAGAATAGTCAACTATTGACAATGGACACTTGGTGTCCGAAATGTACATCTAGTGTTTAAATAAAAACAGTGAAGAAAGGTATTTAACCGCGTTTTTATTATAACAATAGTCCTGAAATTGAATATACTTTTTTGAATATTTTTTAATACAATTTAAAATTTGTTTCTTTTTTGCAATAGAATTTTCCTTATTTAACGAACGGCAAAAATATGGAAGTTGAATGGTAAGGATTAATAATAGCAAATCCTAATTATATATTACTTTAAAATTTACATCCCTACCACGTGTTAAATATAATATGATGATGCAGAATTTATATATGGCAAATAGATTAGATAAGAACGTCGAAATATAATAAATGATTAATCGCAGAGTTTAGCAAAAAAATCATCACTAAAGGTTACCTGAAAAAATTTATGATAATAGTATACAGGGTCCTGCAACAGTGCGTCAAGCTTTCCTAGCGCCTTTCTCGTAAGAGATAGAAAAAAATGTTTCATATAAAAATTTATTGAATTAAAAATCTCTATGCCGTAAAATTATTTTCAAATATACAGGGTGTCCCAATTTTGCGGTATAACAAAAGCAAACATTTTTTTAAATGGAACACCCTGTATATTTTTTCATTTTATAATTTGAATAGTATTTTATAACTTAAACCTTTTTTTGGTTTTTAATTTTGATATGGCATTTCCGAGTTATTGACGTTTTTCTGAAAAAAATGTAAAAAGCGGAGGTTCACAAAAAAAAATATTCTGATGTTGTATTTAAAATTTAAGAAATTTTCTTTTTCCTATGGTTGGTCATAAGTACTGTTTATGTACCAGTGTTAAAAATTTTCACTTTTGAGGAACCCTGCCTTTGTATCAGACACGCCATTTTCTAAAATTTCAAATTGTCGTAACTCTTTTTTTTTAAATGGAATCATATATTTTTTTTAATTTCATATTATTCTGCATCTAATTTCCTACAAAAAATATTAAGCATACCCTATACCTAAAAGTGATATTTGTCAAGATATAAAAAAAATTATATTTCAAACGGTCCTTGAATACGAATTTGTTTTTGAATAGATAGCCATGACTGAAAAAATGCATCTGTCAATTAAACAATTAGTTTGACATGTAAATGGGAGGTGTGAATTACAAAAAACAAAAGAAGAAAGCCTATCACCAACGAGGAACCAAAAAGACATTGGTGAAGGAACTGGCATAAGCGAGAGGTCAGTACAAAGCATTCTCAAGAAAAATCGATATCAAGCATATCATATTCAGCTACATAAAGAACTGAGTAATACTGATTTTCAATTTAGTTCCGAATTTTCTTTCTGGGGAAGACAGAAAATACAGGAGGATCTTTCGTTTTTCCAATATATTTTATTCACGGATGAGGCGTCATCCCATAACAACGGATCTGTCAATAGGTACAATTTTCACTATTATTCAACTGATAATCCGCATGTTATGAGACAAGTTGATCATCAGCATTGAATGTCTGGGGCGGAATTTTTGGAAACCATGTTGTAGGTCAACATTTCTTCGAGGGCCATCTCAGTAAGTTTATGTATTTGTACTTCTTGCAAATTGAATTACCCGGAACGTTAGCTAATGTACCCTAACTAACAAGAAACAGGGTGTGGTTTTAACAAGACGGAGCACCTGCCCAATTTTCACAAGACGTGAGGGCATTTCATTTTTCCCAACCAGTGGATTGGTAGGAATGGACCCACCAAATGACCTGCTAGATCTAAGGATCTAACAAAACCTGAAATTG